>PVJO010008767.1:0-43520 GCA_004026905.1 Hystrix cristata
TAAAACAAATATTATTAACAAACATTATCCCAGTATTATTTGTAAAGAGAGACTTAGAGAGTTTAATTTTTCCAGTATCTCATGGCTGCAAATAGAAGAGCTGAGATTTAAACTCAGACATTTATTGTTTCAAAACTATATTTTCCCCACTCTCCTGTAAGATAAATCGATGTGTAGCTTTAGGAAATGACATGACCCTGTATAACTGAGGGCTAAGTGGGGGAGTGTTGAAGCAAGAGACATTTCTTCACTCGTTGGGCAACCAGAGATTTGGATGCTATGCTGAAAAAGAACGTGAGAGCACAGGGGAAGATTATGTCTTTTAACCTGCAAGAGAAAGGTCAGGTGGCCAAAGCCAAGGAACAGGAACATGTAGTCCAAACACAATGTCAAGTCAATGAGCATTCAGCCCCAAAGAAAAAGCTGTTATGTATTCTCAAACAGAAAGCAGGCCAGGAAAATGCCAGAGAAAGCTAGTGAGAGGCTGTTTTGGCCTTGTATTCATTCCCAGTGTTTGGGTTGGAGATGGAATAAAGAAGTTAAATATTATTTAAAGACATGGAGAGAATATGAACAATGATCACATTATTGGACAAAGTCTTGGCCTTTTGTAAGATCAGTTTCTTAAATCAGCATATTAGAATATTCTATTAAGCTTTAGGAGGCTTTTGACTATGAAATTTCTTATATCCACAAATACCCATAGCATGATTTATTTTGGGGATGGCATTTTTTTCCACAAAGAAACAAAATTTACTCTTACTATCATTATTCAGTTTATCTTGAGGAATATAGGAAAACTACATGACAGTGTTGAACATTGAGACTTCTCTCTGCTCTTACTGAGGTCACAGTTTAAAATTGCTTCTCAGAGAAGTTACAAGACGTGATACAGAACTGTAAGAATGCTTATAAAAAATCAACATCTCAGATGTTCATCCTTCATCACCAACATTCTGTTGTAACTAAGAATGCTCATAATCTTTACAAAGAAATCTGCGTATGTTTCTATAAAAGCTTCTAGGACATATAGACAAAGACAACATGTTCAAATCAACATAATTGTTATTAAGAAATGGCCTAGATTAAAATATTCATTCACATGAACTCCATCTCACTATAAACACCAGGACATCCTTCAATCCTCCCTCAAACTGTAGCACTTCCTTGCATTCCCCTCCACTGAACATAATTAGTGATTTGTTTGAATGTAGAATAAAGCAATAGTCTAATTAGAGAAATAACCTTGTGAATTTACCTGTTAATTTTCTGTTCTTCGACAGTAGTGAATTGTGTATTCACAAAAAAAAAGTTCCGCTTCTGAACAATTTTGATCTATTCAGTTTTCAAAGGATCAATTTAATGAAATTAGTATTACACAATAAGACAACATAAAACAATTATAAGACCTCTTACAGAAACGTGGCTTTTAAATACAGATCTGTGACCTCAGAATTTTAAAAAGTGGTTACAATAAGAATCTTTCGAGTTAAGTATTTCTTGGGCTTCTCTTAAGCATCAGACTTCACGGAGGTTTGACTTAGAGAAACATGATTTTGCCTACACAAAATTCAATTTAAGGTAATTAGTGTTTTAAACTGGTCATGGTGGTGAACACCTGTAAATCTAGTATTCTTGGGTAGTTAAAGCAGAAGGATCACAAGCTCGAGCCCAGACTGGGTAAATGAGTGAATAAGTAAGACCCTGTCTCAAATAAGAAATAAAATAAAATGGCTAGGAATGTAGCGCAGGGCAAAGATATTGGTCTCAATTTGTAAACCTGCAAAAAGAAGGTAGGGGTGATTTTAAACTGCTGTTCCTTCCTCAGTGTTACTGTTTGCCTGCTGTTATAGTGGGTTTTCTGCAGGGAGGGGCATTAACCTTACGCATTCTGTGTGTAAAATTTCAAAGTTCCAGATAAAATTTCGAAGGAAAGAAGGTCACTCAAATTACCCTTTACCCATAGGAATATGTACTATGAATTTATTTTGAATCTATTTCACAGATGAATTTGGTAATTAAGGAAACTAGCCTATATATTTTACTTGTTTTTTACTTACACACTTAGTACATTTATTTCATTACATTAAGAATGGTGAATGTTCCTCTAATCTTTGGTTTGTTGGATTATGTAACTTTTGTGTGGTATTCTCATTGTCCTTTTGAAAATATTTTGGAGTTCTCATTTTCTGTAATTTTTTAAGTTTCCAAAGGATTTTCTCTCATGGTTTTGTAATTACTGTATTCTTTTATTTGGAATTTTAATGAGTTTGTATGCCAAATAAAGTCAGTTGTTTCAAATGTTCCGTGGGCGTATGAAAGAACAAGACCATTTCTCTATATCTTGGGCACACTGATGTGTGTGTGTGCACGTGCTTGTGTTAGCAAAAGTAAGCAAATACATATTTCTTAGAAATACATGATTTAGGAATCCTGTGTCAATTTTTTTCCCCACTTGAACTGTCACAGGACAGAGTAGACAAACATTAATATTAATGTGCTTCAGAAGTTTTTCTCCATATATTTCTTATCATGTTTACTTTGTGAATGTTGCTGCTATATTATTTTATATTAATAACTTTTTGTACATTTAATTTTTATCATAATAAGGATTTCTCCTTTTGCACACATTGCTTTTACCTGATCTAGTACTATTATAGTGACATGTAGTTTTCTAATAGTATTTACATGTGTTTAGGATAACTTGTCTATCCCTTCATTTATAAACACATGTAACTCTTAATTTGGCTTTGCCTTTCAGTTTAAACTGGATATCTCTTTTACTACTATTTCATATTTCATTAATATAAAACACTTGTTAATTTCATTTTCATATTTTATATTGTCCCCATTTTTTAATATTCTACATATAGTTTGTGATCATTTTATTTGGTAGGTATACTGTATTTCTCTTGATGATTTGATGATTTCTTTTATCTTTTGAGACAGTAATTTTCCTTGTGATAATAGCAGTATATAATAGTTAATCACTTCTTCTAGTAGTGGTTTTTTTAAATTAATATATTTCTTCTTCCTAATTCCTTCCCTCTATCACCTCCAAAGCTTTATTTAAAATTGTTATATAATCATACATAGTGTTCAACTTTATACCTTTTAATGCTCACAGCTTAGCTTCACATAATTATTTGAACATAAAAGGTGAAGAAACCTAAAAAGAAGTAACAAGATATATCATGTACAGGTACAAATCCCCTCTGATGAATGTTATAACTATGTACCTCTAAAATGTACCATTAAAATAAAATTTAAAAAAAAAGAACTCTGACTATAACTACCTTCCACTTTGTTTTCCCTTTCTCTTGCAAACTTTAGTTATTGTAGAATTTCCACTGTCAGGTTTATAAGATTTTCATTCTGTTATATATAATTAATTTCTCATTTGTTTCACAATTGGCTTTCTAATTATAAGGATTCAATGTCCTTTTCTGGCTGTTCAATGTCTTCTGTTATTTGGCCACAGTTCATCCTCTCAGGGTCTCTTCTGGAAGGTCTTGTGAGAAGTTGATTCCTAAGATGCTTTGGGAAGTCTTTGTGTTGTTTTCTTTTTCAAATGACAGTTTGCTTGGATGTTGAATTATGTAATCATGCTTTTTCCCTTTACTGATCATAAACTACTCCAGTGTCTAGCATTAAATGTAACACTAGAAGTCTGAAGAAATTTTATCTTTTTTCATTATAAATGATTTGCTTAAGTGTTCAAAGAATTTTTCT
This sequence comes from Hystrix cristata, assembly GCA_004026905.1. NCBI lineage: Eukaryota > Metazoa > Chordata > Mammalia > Rodentia > Hystricidae > Hystrix > Hystrix cristata. The sequence continues at coordinate 3,733 of PVJO010008767.1, forward strand.
TGTAATTTCTCTGTGTAGCCAAGTGACTATAGTAGGCTAGTGTTCTGTCTCCATTGTTTCCATCCAGTTATAACTGAGACTTTGTAATGACTTTCTATATTCATATTTATATCTGTTCATTTACTTTGTTTATGATTGCTTTTCTTAAATCATTTCTTTGAATTAAGTGTTTTGTTCTTGTATAAGAATGATGGTGTTGAAACAGTTGTAATGTTACTTTTTTTACTTTGTGTTTTGGCAGCTGATATTCATCATTTTATGATGCCACACCATATTTTTTGGAGCTTTTGGACCTCTAGTGGATTTATGTTTTATAAAGTTATTGATTTATTTATAAAGTTAGTATGTGATAACATATTTGATCACATTTCATCTGTGCTATGGAAGTGTATTTTTGGTGTGAATTCTTTTATTTCATTTTACTCTTCTATTTCTTCTCTTCAGTTTTAACTCATTTTTTATCATTATACATCTTAGAATAGGGCAGATTTTTCTAGACTGCTCAGTACTGTAAAAAGCTAATATTATATTCCAAACTGGCACAGATTTTCCTTATGACTCAGGGCTTATTTGTAAGTCAGATGGTTTTTAGTTTTCATTCTCATCATCTGACCGAGATCAATAGCTATAGTGATGTTCACAGTGGGAAGTCATTCTCTCTACTAAAACATAACATTCTGTGCCCGCCTCTCTATCTTTCCCTCTTTCTTCACGTATACCTGTAGTGTGGTTCTATGTCATTTTTACTTTCCTTATTTCTTGAGACTATAAAAAGCCAATTCAGGGTACTCTTAATTTCAGTGAATAAAACCATTGTTTTTACCTAGATACGTTATTATTTATTGGACAAATTAGTTCACAATACTCTCTTTCTCTGATATCTTCAGATGCTTTCAAGTTCTTTATGGACTTCAATTAGACTTTGACAGCATTTTAACTTTCTGTATATATAGATAGATAGATTGTATTTCACAGTTATAGGTGTTTCCTGCTTTATGTGTGGTAGTCCTTGTATTTCCCTATTTATACTACTGTTGCTTTGGGGTTGTTGTCAATAAAAAAGTAACAGTTGGGAATTTAGCTCAGTGGTAGAGTGCTTGCCTGGCAAGCACAAGACCCTGAGTTTGATCCCCAGCACCCCCCCCAAAAGTAGACACCTTCTGGAAAGAGAGAACAATAATCATTGTTTCATTTTAAGTAGATACCAGCCAATTCTGAACAGAAGTTCGACATGGTTTTATTTAACCTTAGTTACTTGCATACCTCAATTCTGGGCACACTGGGTGGGTAGAGTTTAAGCATATTCATTTTAAGAGCATATAATTCAGTCTACAGCAGTCCCGAATAGATTTTCAAATACACCAATTAAATTCCGTATACAAAATATATAGTTTTAAAAATTTAACTCAAAACTATATATTTTCTTAATTCCTAGAGTTTTTTTTAATTGCAATAAATTTCACTATTTTAGCAATTTTAAAATATACAATCTAATCAGTGTACAAAAATCAATAGCATTCTTGTACACCAATAATGAACTCACAAAGAAAGAAACTAGGATACCAATACCATTCACAATAGCACCAAGAAAATTTAAATACTTAGAAATTAAAAAGGAAGTGAAAGACCTCTGCAATGAAAACTACAGTACTCTGAGAAAGGAGATCAAAGAGGACACCAGAAAAAAAAGGTGTCCTCTTTTCCTGGGTAGGCAGAACCAATATAATAAAAATGGCTGTACTTCCAAAACTGGCATACAGATTTAAGGCAGTTCTAATGAAAATACCAATAGTATTTCTCACAAAAGTAGAAAAAACAACCTAAAATTCTTATAGAACCAGAAGGAACCCAAAATAGCAAAATCAATTCCTGGGAAGCAAGAGCAATGTAAGAGGCATCAGAATCCCAGACTTCAAATTATATTATAAAACTATAGTGATAAAAACAGCATGGTACTGGCACAAAAATAGACATATGCATCAGTGGAACAGAATAGAGGATGCAGAAACAATCCCAAGCAAATTCAGCTATATGATCTTTGACAGAGCAACCAAAAACATACACAGGAGATACGATATTCTCTTTAGTGCTGGCAGTACTGGTTACACATATGGAGAAGATTGAATCTAGACCCATATCTCTCACTATGCACTAAGCTAAAATTATGATGGATGAAATATCTAAATATTAAAACAGAAATACTTAATCTACTGGAGGATAACATAAGTAAAACTCTTGGAAACATAGACATAGGCAAGGACTTCCTGAGCAGAACCCCTATGGTATAAGAAATAACATCAAGAATCTACAAATAGGATCATATCAAATTTAAAAGCTTTGACTGACAAAGAAAACAACCAACAGAGTGGAGAGACAACCTACAGAAGGAGATAAATTTTTTGCTTGCTGATCCTTGGACCGAGGATTAATACCTAGAACACAGAAAAACTCAAAAACATTAGACCCAAAAATAAAAGACCTAATTGAAAACATGTACAACCATTAAAAAAGGAATAGACCAATGATAGTGAACCCCTATGGCATGCATATCTCAGCAGGCTGTGTCATTGAAAGCTCCAAAATGTTTATCATCCCTGGCTATCTTCAAGAAATCAAATAATCAAAAATTCTGGTGAGGCTAAGGAGAAAAAGAACCCTTCTACATCATTGGTGGGAATGTAAACTAGTACAACTGTTGTGGAAATCCACGTGGAGATTCCTCAAAAAATTAAAAGTAGAAATTCCATTTGATCCAGTTATTCCCCTTCCAGATATCTTCTCCAAAGAATTAAACATATTATAGTGACACTTGCATACTCATGTTTTTAGCAGCACAATTCATAATAGCAAAATCCTGGAAATGGCCTATATGTTCATCAACAGAAAAATTACCTTTGATTGGGATATGGGAACTGATTTCAGTTGAGTCCCCACTACCCTAACTGATAAGGGTAGCTCAATGTTTCTGAACTACTTATGCAAACAATATGATTTATGATGAACACATATTTTTCCTTCAGGGATTTTTTATTGTTGTTGAGACAGAGCCTCGCTATATAGTTCAGGCTGGTCTTGAGCTCACTACCTCGCCCACGCTGGCCTCGGACTTGCAGCAATCCTCCTGCCTCAGCTCCCAAGTCCTAGGATTACAGGCATGTGCCACCACACCCAGCTTCCTTCAGGAATATTTGAATGTGCCAAGCAAGGGTTGTCTACATGACCAGCTCAAAATAAACAAAAACAAAACAAACAAAAAACAGCCCTGTGCAGAGAATTTCTCATGAGTGTTCCTGGATGGTAACATTTCACACGTGTTTTCACAGCTCATTGCTGTTTTCTGTGAATCCCCCTGAAGGAGGAGTTTGGAGCCTTGTATCTGGTTTGCATCTATCTTCATCCATGTGCTTTACTCCTAGATGATTTTTCTCTGTATCCTTTCATATTATGAAGTAATAATTTACATCTGTGAGTAGGAATTTCTCAGTGACTGAGTAGAATTTCTCAGTGACTTAATTTTTTGAGCAGCCGCAAACTGTTTTCTACAGTGGCCAGGCCATTTTACATTCCCACTGGCGATTTTTGTTGGTTATGATTTCTCTACATTCTTAACAGCACTTTCTTTTGCTGATTTTTTTTTAACTTTTGTCAAGGTGGGGGTTGTTTGTCAAGAATTTTGATTACTGGCCATTTATGTAGCTTTTTTTGAGAAGTATTTATTCAATTCCTCTATATTTTAAAAGAATTAATGTCATCGTGTCTTAAATTGAGTTGTAAGAGATCTTTATATGTGCTGGGTAATGATCTCTTACCTGGATAGGATTTCCAAATATTTTTTTTTCCCGTTATGTGGCCATGACGATTCAAATGCCTTATAAAGGTTAGCTATAATTTTTGTTTTTAATCAGTACATTTTCTAACCATCTGTAACTTTTTCTTACTTTACCATAATAGCCTCATTAATATTATATCCATATCCATGTGTTTTCTTGGTCACTTTTTCTGATCCTTTAACTTTTCCTGTGGTGATATCACACTGGATCCCATGCATAACAAAGTGTTTCACACACCTCTTAATTATCTGTGAACATATATCTGTTACGTGCTGGAAATTTAGCGGAAAATAGAAGCCTGTCAACTGTCCATCTCCAGCTCCTGAATATCCTGCTTCAGGGTACCCGTTAGGTCCAAATCTTAAATTTAGTAATGAGTAGTTCTTTCTCATTTGAGGGTAGCCGTTACTCGGGCAAAAGTTGTTTGTTTCTGTCAGTCTTTTTATGGACATTTTGTCCCCTAATACTGCAACCACTAGTTTTCTCCTGATTTCTTTGAGTATGGAAGAGTTAAGGAATATGTAAGAGCCTTGCTTGAAATATATTTTCTTATTAGTTTTGTTACTACAAAATATGAAACAAAGTTTTCTCTAATTACTGACTTTCTTCTACTGTCACTTTAAAATTCTTTCACTTTCGCATGTTCGCAAGATCCTGAAACATCCCAAAGATACTGACCCTTGCATTTTACTTCGCATTTTTAAAGTAAATTGAGACATATATGCATACATGTACAAAATGATAGGCCTGGATTAGATCAGGGATTTTTAACCTGAAGTCATTAGCTCATCTTCAGGGAGGTCTCTGAAACATCTGAAATTTTATGTAAAATTTTGTGTAAAAATATTAACTTCTCAACACCTTCTTAGCAATATATTCTCTCTTCAAAAAAAGTTCTAAGAACTGCTGGGCCAACTAATGTCTTGGGCCTGACCAAGTCAGTTTCATTTATTTTTTAAATTTAGTTAGTATCATCTAGTCAATGAATATATTCTCAATGGAGAAATAGAAGAACTTTGTCTGTCTTTGTAAATTATTGTATCCTCAGTATGTGAAACAGAACAAATGCTCAGAAAACACTTGTTGAATGAATAAGGAATAATTTCTTTATAGTATGATTTAACATTAGAAACAGAGTTCTTAATGATAGGACTCCATTTTTGAAAATAGAATGAAAAGTTAATTTTCATGGGAAATAAAAAATTTGTCTTAGTAGACTACATCTCAGCTGACTCTCTCAGTGATTTCCAGAAGTACCAAGTTCTGTTATAAATATATGGTGAGCATTCAGTGTATTTAGTGTACAACCCTGGTTCTGCTTTGTGCTTGTACTTGCTAGCATGCTATTCCATTAATTCATTAATTCACTCCTTAAGGATGGATCATATATCAAGAGTGTGGCCAAAGAATGCTACAGTGGGGAACGATGACCATTTTAACTTACAGTCCTGTTACTCAGAGCTTACAAGCAGTAGACAAGGAAGTGACATAAAGGCTCCTTGATTAGGATGGGGTTAGTTACTCCTGATCAGCCATTTAAGTTGCAAATATTGTAATTTAAAAAATGTTTTTGATATACCCAACTTACCTCCCAGCCTGCATTTGCCACTGCCAGTGTCTTGCGATATATATACTACTTAACACTTGCCTGAGACAAGTTCAAAATTTAGAAATCAAAGTGTCGTTTACTACTGAATGCATGCACTTTCACTCCATTGCAAAATGAAAAAGTCATAAATTAGGGAATGTCCATATTACAGTGTGGTCAACTAAGTATAAAAGCATGCAGAATGCTTTAAAAGCAGAAGAAAGGCCACTTTATTAGAGGGACTTTTCTTCTTACTGTGATGTCAATGAGCTAGAAATGCTATAACATCAGAAGACAGAAGGCACTCAAAGGCATCGCACTCCACTTATTCCTTATTACATGCCAGCAGACTTACCCAAATTCTTCCTAGTCCTGTTGGAAGGTGGCCTTCTTTGATTGTCTGAATTCTCCCAATCCGAGAGTTGAGTCTCACTCATTCAGACATCTGGGGGAACATAAAAGTGGCTTCTCTGTTACTTATACAGGAGCTTGTGTAGATCCAGTTAGGCCTGCACTTGCAGCAGAGAGAGGGCAAAGTGCTAACTCACTTTACAATTTTCCTGGAGCCAAAATGTTTTGTGTTGATGCTGTATCTGGACCACAGAGGCACAGACGACCCTTCTTGCCTACTAGATAAACTTTGAGAAGTAACAAAGGTATATTCTTTTTCCTGTCCTCGGCATCATCACTAAAGAGAGAATTTGTTGACATTTTGTGCCATTTTCCTGTATAAGATGTAAGTTGGTTCCATTTCACAGATTTTGAAGCTGAGACAGAGTCTGAGTACTTTCCTCAGTATTGTATAGTATTAGAGCTGAGATTTGAACCCATAAACTGTGGTCTAGAGTCCATGCTCTTAACCGACCTTAAACTATAAATAGTTTGTAGATAGTGGAATGCTCTATTTAAGTAATTTAGTTAACAGTTAGTTTCCCAATTATATCTGCATACTTTGAAAAAGAAGAAGAAATCAAATCATGATAGTGCCATGGCAACCACAACTCCATTAAGTGGAAGTACTTGAGTCCTGCTTTTTGTTTTTCTGTAAAATTAGGATACAACAAATTACCGCCTTTAGCTTTTACAATGTAGGCTGACAAACTCTGCCACAAATGTGGCTATGTAAAGCACTGATATGTAGTTTAATACTGCTACCATTGTTACTGCATCTTTTGTGATACTCCTTGGGCATGTGGGGCTGCACATGCATTGGCTGCCATGGTGTGTGTGTGTGTGTGTGTGTGTGTGTTTGTGTGTGTGTGTATGTGCTCATGGGCCCACAAGTATGGCGTTGTATTTGTTTCTTGTAAATAAACTAAGCTCCCAGGACCCTTGGAATCATGGCTGCCTTTGCCTGTAGCAAATGTTTTCCAGATATCTTCATGGTGTGTTCTTTCCCCTCCGTCGTGTCTTGGAATATGCATTGCAGTATCAGAATGTATTTCATCATGAATCCTTTGCTATGCTCTCACTATTTATGTCTGCCCACCCCAAACTTTCTGTGTTAGAATTCTAAGCCCCCAAGGAGTAGGTATTAGGAAATGGGGCCTTTATGAGGTAATTTGGTCATAAATGCAGGGCCCTTGTATATAGGATTAGCACCCTTATAAGAGAGACCCCAGAAAGCTGCCTTGTTCCTTCTACTATATAATGACACTGCAAGAAGTTGCCCCTGTGAACCATAAGTTGGAAATTCACCAGATACCAAAATATGCCAGTACTTTAATCTTGGACATCTCTGCTCCAGAACTGTAAACAATTAACTACTGTTGTTTATAAGCACAAACTCTTTTATGGTATTTTTTTTATAGCAGCCAGAACAGACTAAAAATTGACCCCAAGAAATGAATGTCTTGCTGTACCAAATACCTAAAAATGTGAAGATGGCTTTGGAACTGGGTAGTAGGTTGAGGATGGAAGAGTTCTCAAGTGCATGCTAGAAAAACACTATACTGCCACAGACAGACTGTTAAGGGTGATATTGGTGAGAACATAGAGGAAAAAAGGACCCTGTAGAGAAAGTCTCAGTCTTCAAGGAGAGTACCTAAGTGGCTACGGATAGAATGTTGGTTGAAATATGGGCAGTAAAGGCCAACTTGAAGAACTCTCAGAAATGAGGAACATGTTATGGAACAAAGGATGAAAAGACATTCATGCTATAAAATGGAAAAAAAATTGACTGAACATTGTTCATTTTCCACTCTTTTATAAAAGGGGTACTTGTAAGAATGAAACTGGGTATTGAACTGAGGGAATTTCTAACCAAAGTTCTGAAGTTGGGATTCGGTTTCTCTTCATTATGTATAACAACATCAAATAAGAAGGAACTCACTTAAAGATGAAAATTTTAATCAAAAAGGAAGCAGAACTGAAAGACCTGGAAATGTGTCAGCCTCTCATAGTGTAAACAGTGAGAAAGCATGTTCAGGAAAGAGCATCAGATGGCTGCTCATAAGGAATCAGTATGGACCGTCTCGATGGAAGCCAAGACCTATGTATTAGTCAGATTTCCTTTCACTGAGATATAACTTGAGACACCCAGAGCTTCAAGAAGGACAAGTCTAATTTGCTTCACAATTTCAGAGTATTCAGACCATGGTAAGCTGGTTTCCAGGCAGAAGCATCATAGGATAAGGGTGTGGTGAAGAAAAGCTCTCTAGTTCCTGGCAGCTGAGAACCATGGGAACAATGAGAGGAGGGGGCCAGGGACTCTAGATAGTATTCCAAATCACATCTCCATGATTCACCTGGACTACCTAGAAATAGGCTTTACTAACCTGCTAGGCATTATTTAACCGAGTCAAGCCGACGTACTGTATCATAATTAACAGTCACAACTTCCCATCCAACAATGAAAGAATGACCCAAAAGGCATTTTCAAGATCATTCAGGCTGCTCCTTCTACCACAGGCCCAAATTATCAGGACCTGGGGGAGAAAATGATTTCAAAGAATAGGCCACAGGCAACTCTCTGCTCCCAGCACTTTGTCTTTGTGCTCCTCTGCTAACCCAGATGCAGCTCCGGTGCATCCCTGTACGGCACATGTTGTACCACAAAGCTCTAGGTACGTGAGTGCCTCTACCTGGACTTCAGGGGAAGCTCCAAAAAGCCGAAGCGCCTCCATAGTGAGTTGCCTTGGTGGTAGAACCGCCTTGGAAACTCCCTACCAGGTCCAGACCCAGTGGATCTGTAGGGACAAGCTACCCCAGAGACCTCAGCATGCAGTTCCAGCCCAGGAGAGCCACTGTAACCCTCCTTCGACCTGTGAGAGCTGTGGTGGGGGCAACACCCTGCAAAGCTATGGGCAGGGTTGTGCGGAGCCTTAAGGGCCCGACCTCTGCTCAGAAAGCCTCCAGGGCAGAGTTTCAGTCCTTGTGGGCCAGGGCTGCAGCCCGAGTTTGCCTGGAAGGCAGAACTTCCAACCAAAAATGATTATTCTTGAGGTTTAAACTTTTGGACTTAGTCAGAAATTACCACTCCTTTCTTCTTTCATCTTTCTTTCTCCATTTTGAACTGAGAATGTCTGTCCTGTTATTGTCCCATCATTGTATTTTAGAAGCAAATAACTTTTCTGGTTCACAGTATCACAGCTGAAAAAAAAATTTGCCTCAGAATGAATCAGACATTGAGTCCCATTCATGTTTGATTTAGATGATATTTAGATGAGACTGTGGACTTCAGACTTTTGAGTTTTGTTTTGTTTTGGACACCTAGCCTCCAGAATTGTAAACAGCAGATTTCTATTATATATACACTTAACAAGTTTGTGATATTTTTTATAGTAGCATAACAGATGGAGAAACAATGTAAAATTGCATTTTTCCCCCCTGGATTCTATTCCCTTTCTAAATTAATGCTGTTAAGCGCTGGTCACCTTCAACACACTATTTAAATTACCTGGAGTCTCTCTCTCTCTCACTTCTGAAGTGAGTTTCTAGGGCAGTGTGTTTATTTCCTTTTCTCTCTGTCCCATTGTGTTAGATATAGTGTTTGTATAGTGGGTGCTCAATAAGCACTTGCCAATGAGTGGTGCATGTTAATCCATTATCCTCTGTCCCTTATGTTTTACTTAGTTGGTGCATTGCCCTGGCAAACAGATGCTTTTATTAAAAAGATAGGGAAGGTCATGGTCATCCCCTGCTATGTGGTTAGAAGCCTGTGGGAAAGGATTTGGACATCATTTGGTAGTGAAATATAGAGGACAGGTAGATGATTTATTCAAAGGACACAACCACTTAATGGACATGCTTTTTACTTTGTCATAAGAAAGCCAAGAAAAGGTTTTTCTCCCTCTTTTCATAAGCCTATGAATTCAAGTCAAAGGCATTTTCTGCTGCCATTTATCCCTTTACAGAAAGAATTTTTGCTTTGTGTTTCCTCAAATCAGTGTGCATGCCACTTTACCTTGTGACAGAATGACATAGAAAAGGCAGAATGCCCAATAATTAGATGCAAATGTTATGCTTGTCATTTTGAAAGGTTATGAATCCCCTCTTTTATAAAGTTTTCTATGGAGGATACTTTAGGACAAAATATCTCTTCTGTACATCAATATGCTGTTAATTCCAAAAAAAGAACAACTTTGTTATTTGGAAGAATTAGTAACAAGTGTGGCATATAATGAATCATATTTATCCTTTCTGCTCTCTATTGAAAGGAAATAGTCTGTCACTTATTTATTCCTGAACCAAACTCTCAAGCCATAAATATTGACAAAATAAATTATCTCTCTTCCTAAGGGATGACTTCATCATTCTTCCCCATTATATTTCTAGGTAAAAGTGGACCAATTCTACCAATGTCCAAACAATAGACTGGAGAGAACTTCTGGTATTATGAAAAACGTTCAGTTTGTAATCCGAGAAGTAGCATTCTGGCTAGAATTCAATCACTGAATATCCATGTGACTTTGAATAAATCACCTAATCTTTGTAAACCTTTGTTTTCTCACTGTAAAAGGAAGTTGGAGAAAAATTTTGCAGTCTCATTTAATGATAGTCTCTAACATTTCCATTCCATGTATACCACTATAATGAAACATCTCAGACTGTAATTTGTAAAGAACAGAAGTCTAATTCTCATTGTTCTGGAGGCTGGGAAGTCCAAGCTCAAGGCACTGGCAGATTTGGTGTCTGGGGAGGGTGAGTCTGGGCTTCCAAGATGACTCCTTGCTGATGTGTCCGCCAAAGACTTTATATATTGTATTATATGGCAGTAGTACTAAATTTCTGTTGTTATTCAGCTTTTCGAGAGCCAATGGTTGTAGGAGAGCACATTTAATAGAGGACATTTATAAGTTACAATATTCACCCACAAGCCAAATGAAGGAAGTGCCGAATGTCCATGTATGCACTGGAGACCTGAAAGGTCCAATCGAGGGCTGAGAGCCCACAGCACTGTTTCGTGTACGTCAGTGTCTGCAGATGATGGCTGAAGAAATGTTTACTGGAACCAGGATACGATGCTCGCAGCAGAGCTCCTCCGAAGCAACAGCAGCCATCCTTGACGACAGCAAGGCCCTGAGCTCCTTCCTCAACAAGAACAGCCCAGTTCCTTTCAAGAGAACCAGCCGCAGAGCTTCTCCTAGAAAACAGCCTGCCATGGATCCTCTACACCCAGAACCACACCAACTCAGTCCAGCTGGGCCTTCTGGTTCAAATTGACCACATTAAGTCCACCACAACTACCAGCTGGTTAATCTATAAAGAAGAGAAGTTTGTTCAGCTCATAGTTTTGAAGGCTGGGATATCTAAGAGCATGGTGCCAGCACCTGGTGAAGGCTTTCATGCTTCATCCCAGCATGGCTCAGGGTATCACACTGTGAGGCAGAACCACCTTGTTAACTTGATTCTCTCCTCCTCTTGTAAAACCATGAATGCTATCATGAGGCCTTTACACTCATGACCTCATCTAAAGCTAATTACTGTTCAGTGGCACAGCCTCTAAATACCATTAATTTGGGGATGAAGTTTTCATCACACAAAATTTTGAGGGATACACATTCAAACCATAGTAGTCCAGGTCGCAGAAGAAACCAAGTTCAAATTCCTGCTCTTCAGCCTGTCTCCATGCCTCTTTCTCGATCATCCAAAGAGAAGGAGCATATAAGGCTATGCAAGACAGAGTCTAGTAGGTGATTTTTACTTAGCACAGAGCTTAGTCTTACTTTTTGCTCAACAAATGGTAGGTAATGTTTTCATTATTCTATGTGACTGTGTATATTATTACAGCTTGTATCTAACTGTCCCCTCCAAAGCCCCATGTGCTTATAGTTGGAGCTTTTCAGAGTTTGCTGGATGTAGGATGTCTGATACTGGGAATAAGGGTGTGTGGTACTAAATTAGTCCACTGATTGGAGCTAGCATAGTTCTGTGTGTGGCTGAATGGATTTACTGAAAACAGAGGCCCCACCCTGGGTGTGGGTGGCACCATCCAACAGGTTTGTAGCCTGGATGTGATAAAAGGGCAGGCAAACTTGCTGCTTGCTGCTTGCCACCTTCTGTGTCTCACATCATGGCCTATTTCTCCTCTGCCGTGCCCCTCAGCCAACTATGGATTAAAACCTTTACAAATCGTGAGTTGAAGTAAACCTTTCCTATTTTAACTTTAGTGTCAGGTATTTTGTCTCAGCAACTAGAAAAGTAACTAAGGCAATTATATACAAGATTTATCTTTTGAACAAAGTCAACGTGATTTGTGGTTTCCTAAATATCCCTTTGCTAACACTGACCACATCTCTGCCTTAGTAGAATGATTGTGTCTTGTGTTTACCCTTTTCTCTTTTTCAGTACTTGAGAATGAACTCCAGGCTTTTGCATGGGGCTACATCCTCAACCCTTCAAAATCTTTGCTTTTGAGACAGGGTCTTGCTAAGTCACTAACTTGCCACGTGAGGCTGGGCTCATGTTCATGTTTATCCTCGTGTCTATCCTTTTTATAGCAGGACTTCTAGTTTCACTCAGTGAGTGGTGTACCAACTTTTCATTAAAATGCCAATTTCCTGCCTGGTAGACCACCACCCAGAAACCATTGTCTGCCATGAACTTTGTCTCAATTTTTTTCTCCTTCCTAACATCACCATGGGTAATATGACACTCTGTCTCCTAAGAAACAATGTACAAAATAATTAAAATAGTTACACACCAGAAAGAGAAGCATAATAAATTCCAATTTACTAGATCTTTCATGTTAGAAATATGTTGTCGAAGTTTTGCTTGAACTGCTCCCAGATTACTCCCTTTCATGATTCCATATATATATACCAAAGAATTCACTGTATGCTGAATTAAAAACCTGAAATTTTAAGGAAAGACAGAAATTGGATACTCTAGCTGCCAAAGAGACAGGTGCAAAGGTTCATGAATATTACTTGAGGAGCCACGATGCATGTAATGTGAAGGCACCACCTGTAGGTGTTCTGTATTTGACCAATTTAGTGTCAGGGAAAGCAGTGGGAACAGAGGGTGTCGCTGAGGAGCTAAGAACACCAGCAGTTCACCCAGAAGGGCTTTAAACAGATGGTCTCTTAGAAAGTGTGAAATTACAACTGAGTGTAGAAAAGGCAACCTCAACACTTCAGTCATATTTTTGTGTAGTTGAGAAGGACGCTTTAGCTCTGGGAGGCTAGAGAAAGAGTTGGTTGTTTTACTAGGTCACACAGAAGCTCGAAAAATCCTGAATTATTGTTATGGCTTCTGTCTAGAAGTCCCCCAAAAGCTTCATGTGGTCATAGGTGGGGCTTTTCAGAGGTGGCTGGATCTAAAGTGTCTGATGCTGGGATTGATTCATGGTACAATGCTAGCTAGGGTCAAGGCCACCAGGATTAAGGGTGTGAGTGCCACCCACCCGAAGGACAGGTAGTTTGGGTAAGGTATAAGGGACAGAAAGAGCTGTGATCATCCCTTGCTTGCTTGCTTTGCTAACTTCTGCTCACCACCACCACGAGCTGTTTGCCATACCACCGTGCCTTGGAGCCAACCAATTATGGACTGAAAACTCTACAAACTGTGAGCCAAAATAAACCTTTGCTCCCTTAACTTTGGATGTTGGATATTCTGTCTCAGCAATGAGACAAGTAACTAATACAATTATAATATGCATAATACATGATAACAAGAGCATCAGAAGTCAAATAGGTCTTTGAGAATCTTTTACACCTTCTATTAAAAGGAAAAAGTGTATCCCCACAAGCATATGTAATGAGAGACACTCTGCTCATTTAGACCATAAAGAAAGGCATTTCTAGCATTTGATTTAAGAGCCACACAAGTGCTATCTTTTGTCAGTTATCAGTTCTAGCACCCACCTGGTACTTCAAACAGCCTAACGTAGTTGCTGAAATTAACCACGTTCTGCCTTCCTTAAATGGTGCATCATGAGCCAGGTCTAGTGGGACAAACCTATCGTACAAGCTACTCAGAAGACTGAGGTGGAAAGATTGCTTACTCCAGCTTGGACACCATAGCAAGATTCCATCTCTCTAATGGAAAAAGAAAAGAGTAGTGGCACATGATTGTAGATCACCTGCATCTTGGTAACTTGGACTGAATGAGTCTAATGCTTATACCTGCCTTTCGTCTCCAAATCTAATCAAAATTTGGGAGCAAAGGAATCAAATTCTATATTCTTCATTTTTAACTGAGTTTCCAGGATATTCTTTTAGGGTACAAAGAATACAAAGACACATTAAAAACATTATCACTTCTTTAGGTTAATGATCTTTTCAAAAGGCTACCATGTATGAACTCCAGCTTGAAGCTAACAGTGTCTAAAATTGACTAGCAGACAGTCATATATGATTTTTCCAAAAGGAAATAGTCTCCTGTAGTGGGAAATGGCATGAGAAAGATACATTTTGGTAAGAGTTTGCTATGTTCATCCAGGAAGAGCAAATGAAGAGTTCAAGGGAGCACATTTATAGAGACCAGTCACCAGAATGTCCAGGTTGAGGTTTTAGACATACCACAGAAATGAACAAAAGGTCCACAGAAAAAGGGTCTCTGTTTGCCATATTGCAGAAGACTAGACCACACGTGCATTTGGAGAACTGGCAAAAAGAAATAAGAAGAAAGAAGGAAGAGCACTGACATAAAGAATTAACTCACCAAATAAATAGATGTGTACCTTTTTATGGATGCAGTGCTGATTAGGAGTCACCTAGCTGCAAATGGTAACCGCAACTCAGATGTGCTCAAATAAAGGTTGTCATTAATTAACACACCTGGGAACTGTAGGGATGACACTTCCTGGGATACAACATGTTCCTGAGCTCAAATACCATCATTAAGCTGCAGTCTGCCCGCATCCTTTGGTTTTGCTTTCTCATGTTTTGGCTTCATTCTCTTTTAGGTTCTCTCTATGTGGAGGCCTTTGGAAGCTCTAGACTTTTTTCCACCAAGAAATCCTAAGCTTCAAAGGCCAGGGGCCTCCTCAGTGGTTTCGTGAAGCCCTGCAAATGAAGTTTTATCCGCCATACTGTAGTCACATAGTCTGGCACCAGTATCACCATGGAAATGAGATATTAATTGCTCGGGCCTGAGTTAGCTTTTGCTCCTGGCTTGGGCAGTGGACTTGAGTCTACCCAAACCACTTAGGTTGAAAGAGTTGAAGAGCTGATTTATCAGCAAAAATGTTCAATGTTGTTAGTTTAAGGAAGAGAAGTGTATACTGAGGCAAAAACCATGGATGTCCACTACATAGTTATATCACTATGGAAGCAATATTAAGTGAATCAATGACCTGATACTGTATGCAAGGGAGGAAGGTATATGAGATCCTTCTGTAATTTCTGCTCAATTTTTCTGTAAGCCTAACACTGCTCTAAAAATAAAGACTGTTAATTAAAAAAGAAAAAGCTAGCTAAATTACCTGGTTATTGTCTGCCTGTCCCCTTAGAATAAACACTCCATGAATGCAGACAGTATCTCTTTGCACACTTATGTTGCCTTCTTGGAGAACTGGGATCAGCATATAGTATGGGCCCCAAAACTCTGATCAGAATCTATTTGGGTCAGAAATGTTTGAGAATTGAGTATTTTTTTTCTGATTTTAGAAAAGGAAGATGACCCACAAAACATTCCCAGTGTTATGTAACTTACCCAGCTGGGTCTGGGTCAGCACTCCATAATCAAACAGATTTCTAATTCTGCAGCAAAGCACATGAATATTCACACTAAGTCTATAAATAGCTTCACATTAGTTCAGGTCAGTTTTTGCCTCAAAATGATTTACAAGGTATTTGCATTTGTTGAAAGTGCATCTCTCTTGTCGTAACTGGGGTTTGAAGTCAAAATCACCCTTCTACTCATTTTTAAAGGAGTAATTAATCTGTTGTTCCCGGAGTATGTTAAGGTTTGAGGTCAAGGTCAGAGTAGGATGTATTGATAATAATTCCTATTTCTGTTCTTTTTCACTCCTACAAACTCTTCCACATTGCAGAACTTTTCTCTAAGGAGAGATCACTTTTATCTCCGCACACTTTCCATGCCCCACCACTGTTTCATAGCTCTGGCATTAGATACTATTAAGGCCTCATTATGTGTGACACAGTGTATGGTGACAGTAGCATTATTTTGTTAAGCAGAGAACAAAGAAACAGTATGAGAAGAGTTCACTTCTCATTTGGATTTTTATTCACTTTGTGCCTTCAAACATATGCCAGCTGTCAGTAGACATCTCTATTTCTTGCTGTTTAAAATGCTCATTTGCAGGGATTAAAAGAAGGAACGTGAAAGCAAGGCCAAATGAAGGAAATGTTTCATCCTTTCAGCAGATATGTCTGTCTTTTCCAATATTTGTTTTACTCCTACTCTATTCAACTGAACAACCAAATAAAATACTTACTCAGTAAAAATGCTGTGTATTGGCAAATTTATACATAGAAACTTGTCTGGGGCCTTTGATCATCTCTTGCTATTTATTTAACAAATACTAACAACAGTAAATCGTATTTGTAATGATAGGGTGACAGCTAGTCAGTTATTATTTCTATAATCAGTGATTAATCATAAAGGAATTCTCACACTTGGGGAAATCATGTGTGGGGGGATTATCCATGCATCTGGGAGTAATTTAGATCCACAGAGATGCAGCTGACCTTATGGGGTTTTTTTTAATTTAGTTTTGGTTTTGTTTTGTTTGTTGTTGTTGTCCAGCAGTTTGGTTTCTGTTTTGTTTTGTTTTATTATTTTAGTGAACATGAGTTTCCAGAATCATTGCTCACAGTCATTGGCACATAGTCAGCCCCATGTGTGCTCTTCTGGGAATATTAGGGTGGCAAAATGGATAATGGATCTTCCCATTGGGCTTCTCCCTTAATTTGAGGAGTGAGAGGGGAAAGTGAAACAGGCGCAGGCTCTGGGCCCATGGAACCATTGTAGTGGGAGAAATTCCCTCTCCTTGTCCCTGATGACTTTCTTCTATGAGTCAGTGAAGCACCCTGATCCCACTGATTACACACACAGAGAACATTTACTCTCTTGACTCATCAGGGTCTCTGTCATAAAGACACAGCGTATCAGCCACTCTGGCTTGCACCAGGATGCTTTTTTGCATGGGTAATGCAATAATATACTTACTCTCCAGATGTGACCCAGATACAACCCACATCTAAAACCATAGTCTTCCCTAGCTGGTATTCCCCCATTAGGTGTCTTACGTTTACATTCAAATTGAGATTGTTGCCTTTTAAGTGAAACCAGGTGTTTAATCAAACAGCCTGCTTGGTATCATAGGAAGATTGACTATATATCACAAGTCTAGATTCTTGGGTGTTATAATAGTACATACTTTTATACCTGTCATTAGGATTAAGGACCTAAATAACTCTCAGGTGCGACACCTGAGAACTCCACAGCAAATAGGAGTAGAATTGAAACTGGGATTTTTAGTTTCCTAATACGAAATCACAGTATTGCATTCCTGTTCTTTCCTAGAAGATTTGAGTTATTGAGTTTGTAACAGATGGAAGTATTTCCAGAAAAAGAGAAGTACTTTCTCCTAAGGTCTCAAAAACCTGCATTTTACCCAACACTTCTGTTAATTTTTATGCAGGCTTAAATTTGAAAACTAACAGTGAAGTGTATTAATTGCACATAGACAACTGTCACCCTAAACCGCTACAAGATTCCAATGAAGAAAAACTACTGTGATTTTTGTTGTGTTCTAGAAACCTCTGTGCTGGTGAAATGTGTCCATGTCATAGAATAGCCTGGTAATAAAAACTCAGTGTGTCTGAGAGGAGCTCAAGAATCTGTGCTCTAAAAACATCTCAAGTAATCTTGGTACAGGAGATTTCTCTATAAAACTGAGAAATAATTACCTTAGATGTAGCTTTACTCTTTAAATTATCTTTTATAAAATGTTTATCCTAAAATTAAACTTGTTTCCTGATTTGACTCAGCCCATTTAATGTCTTTGCTCCTGTCTCAGCTACGTATTAGGATGTTTCACAGATGCCCTATAAAAAGGAACTGCAGTCAACATCAGTGAATTTTCCCCACCTCCGCCTTCCCTCTAGCTTGCTGTTTTACGCATGTTATCTTTTGCGGACCCTTCACTGAAATCCAGGTTTCCTCTGTTCTCGTTTTGATACCTTGGTTCCTGCTTTGCTTCCTTGAGTTGACCACCACCTGAGATTAGAGGTTACTTTTCTTTGCTTGGACCCGGAAAACCTCAGGCTACAGCCCTATCCATTCCAATTGTCTTGCCTTTCTTGGCTTCTGGCAGCCTGAGTAGTAAGTAATATGCTTTGTCTGGGAGGGTTCTTTAGGTATATGCAGTAATGAGCCAATTAATTTAAAAAAAAGTTGAGACCTGTAGTATCCTAAAAATGCAAGTGAAATGCATGGTGCCTAATTGCAGAGTGGTGCTTTGTTGTTGTTTTACTTAGGGGATTATATTTCAGGTAAAATTTATTTTTGTTCCCATTATAAATATACTACATTTTAGTCTGTGACCTGAGAAATATGATTATGATTGAATAACATCTTCTAATCTAAAATTTGGTGATTCTGTACACTCTTTTGTTAATCTAAAATTTTAAATTAGCCCTGACATACATTTTATTTTGAGATGCTTGCGGGAGTCTCCTGGAAGAAGTTGGTTGAGAAACATACTGATTTTTCTTTCCCTCCAAAAAACTCGATTTTGAGAAGCAAAGAATCGAATGGAATCAAAGGGAATTTGAGAATCACTGACAGCAGTATATTCTAATAATTTTCAATATTTGATAAACAAAAGTGGAAAAAGATTCATGCCCATGCAATAGTACCTTGACCTTTAACTTAAATAAGTTTCTGATGCTGTAATCGGTTTTATTTTTATGAAAACCCAATGTGCCCCACTTTTTGTTGAAGCATAAAAGTAGGTTTTCCTCCAGCTAGATCTTCTCATTTCTCATTACAAAGATGTGGTTAACTCAGAAATGAGTCCAGGAGAATTTCTGTAGTATGGAACTTCAGGAAACATGGGCATTGTGGTACAAGTCATCTTCTAGACCCATTGGCAAATAGCTGCCAGGAAGGAAAGAGCCCAGGGAGTCATGTTGTGCCAGGAATGGCACCTACACTGTATCTTGTAAGCCGGGCCTTACACCAATAGTCTGGCATCTACGATACTCTGTTTGTGCTGTCCACAGTCTAACGTCTCCCTTGTTCTTTCTCCTAACTGTGATTTTTGTGAGTTATCAGAAGATGAAAAATTACTGTTTTCTCCTCCCTTAATAGATCCTTAATTGTAAAGTGAGTCTCTTCCCCTAACTTCTTCAGGGCAAGTGAGGCTCTGGGGTAACCTTTCTCTTTGTTGGGGACCCAACAATAAAAACACTATTCTAGATACCCTGTTGCTTAAATGACAAGAAATTCATGATTCGTTACTTATAAATACCGGATAGAGGTTACAGCAGGAAAGCTGTGCGTATAAGGTGAGGATAGATGGTATCTGTAGGTCAGTGACTGATTGGCATCTCCCTGAGGGTCCCTCCTCCTTGACACTTCTGTGCAGTGCTAGGGGAGGTCTCACATTTTAGCTTCTGGAGTCAAACTCTGAGTGATTTCAGGAAGGATTAGTTTATCTAGCTTTAGTCCCAACCTGCCATTTTCTTCATGTGGGTCAAATTTATAGTTTCCTGTTCTTGAATGCTTCTCCTCAACTATGAGTCTAAACATGTGCCAAATTACTTCTCTTTTATCCAGAAGAGATTTTTATATTTGCTCAACAAAAGAAGTCCAGGAGTACATCTAAAGCCACAGTTGGCTAATGTTCTGTTTTTGGGAAATGGAGAATTAAGGACATAAAGGTCTGTATTTTTAGTTTTCAAACTTTAGTGTGCAAAAGAATCATCCAGAGAGTGAGGTTAATCCACACATTCATGGAAGCCAGATTCTTCTAGCACAGTGAGTCTGCCTGGGGTTTCAAAGAGCAAGTATGCAGGTGGTCTGCAGTCTAACTTGGAGACATATCAGATTATTAAATCTTCTCCATTTGCTGAAGTGATTCTTTACCTCTTTAGAATGAGAATTATAGTATTTTTTTAGTTGTATAGGAGAACTAACTGGGTAAAGCTAAGGATGAGCTTTGACTGCTGGTCTTTGAAAATGGCAAATATTCAGTTTTGGAGGTGTGCCTTCAGCACACTTGGAAATCACTTCATGGCTTGAACACTTAGAGAAAACTTTAAAAATCTTAGTGATGCCTGCTATGACCAACTTTCTTAGGTCTCTGTTTCACTGAGGTAGAAATATCATGTTTTTGTTGAAATGCAACAACTCTTTTTTTCTCAAAAATGTTGGTAACCCTGGTTTAAAGACTTTAAAGCTATGATTCCTGCTTTCTACACCTGAATAGGTAAATTTTCTAAAATCTCTCTCCTCTCCATCTCTGAAACCAAATACATCACACATGAATGACTATGGATTTCTTTAGACGAGAACTGAAGTACCATTCCCTCTGTGCTGATGATGATTTCCAGGCAGTAAACTTGGTTGACCAAGAAAAAATAAAAGTTTGAGATGGAATGTGTTATTTATAGAAAATGCAAAGCATCATTATTATCAATTCTTGTTACAAAATACACAGGAAAAAATATCCTTTTTGTTATTTAAATATGGCATGGCTACACTGAGAAATAGTACAGATGTTAATCCACAGCCTCTCAGCTGCGTCCTGGGTAATCATTATTATGTTTTATTTTTATTTGGAATTACTAGTAATAGACTATATTTCTGTATGAAATTCAAATCAAGGAGCACCAATGAATTGAGATGATTGATATTATATATACACACACATCATTTCAGAATTGAGGACAACAATGGAAATACAGTATTTCTTTGTTAGAGAAAATCCACGAACTTGCTGTTTTATTGGAGATCTTGATGAAGAACATTTTTTATTTAACTAGAGGTGCCAAAAATTGACTTAATACTTCACAGTTGGAATGAACTAACCCTTGGCCAGTAATTTAAATTTGTTTTGAAAATACATTTATAATTATTGAAAATATGAAATATAAATATCTGGATCCTGAAATATCTGGTTTTAAACCACAAAAATTTAAAAAGTGTATACTCATATGCCTTTTTCCTATGCTCTTATTTTAGCTTCCTACACAAATTCTATTTTCTTTGTCAAAGTCTCTCACTAATTTGAGATTTTCATACATGGAGTCAGGAGAAGAGATTGTGGTAAAAATACAATTCATGACATCATTGAATGCATATTTCATGTCCATGTCCATGTATGTTTGTGCGAAAGTACTAGTGTTGCTTTCCCATTTTGAACCAGTGTAGATTGACTAGCCTAATCCAATCCTGTTATTTTATTGATGGGAAAATTGAGAGCTAACGAGATTAAGTGGTTTACCAGAAGTTCTGAAGTTAGTAGTTGGCCCAAGGCATTGAATTGCAGTTCGTGATATTTATGAATCTGCTTGTTTTCACACCAAGTCATGGGATGTCCCTTCTTCTCTACAAAATAATTCAACACTAGTCATCTTGTCTTCTTAATTTTTCTTCTGTCACAACCTTAACATGAAGTTTGTTTGTTTTTACTTTTTAAAGCCTGAGTTAAATCCTCAAATGAAGTTGTATTGCCAGACATCACCTAGATCCCCAAAACAACTTGATTTATTTCCCTCTGTCTTTATTCACCTGAATGAATCCATTCTGATCTTATTACCTATCAAGCAAAGGCTTATATAAAGGTTTTCCAGGGTAACAGTTGACATTCACACCCTTCAAAATGATCATGTCTAGGAGGAAGTATCACTTTACATCTTAGCACTGGTGCTTCTGTCTCAAAACTCATCAGACAATCCCTAAATAAGCTAATTGAATAAAAAAAAGAGTGAAAAAAATACCTTCAAGTAGAAAGACTTCTTATCAGCATCTATAGATATACCTCTGTACTTGGCACCACAGGAGATACAAAGTGAGTAGGATATAGTCATGCTGTCAAGGAGCTTATAATCCAAAGAAGGGAAAACAAATGTTCAAATACACTTGATAGAAAAAGACAAGAGTTTATGGGGAGATAGAATTTTAAAATTATATGGCTAATGGAGAAGGTAAGGATCTATAAAAACATTCTAGGAAAAAATTGGAACTTTAAGAATGAAAATCGCTTTCATGACCTCTTGTCTTTTTCCATCAAGTGCATTTTTTAATATGTATATATATGTATTCTAGAAGCATATTTACCCTACAGTGATACTTATTATTAGACTTTGAAATTTGTTATTGTTCAAGGACAAAGTATGTTTCATACATCTGGTTTCTCTTACTGTGAGAAAGCATTTAGAAATGCATCGAAATTTGCCATTGCTGCATCCTCCAAGCATTTCATCTGTGAAGTCAAATCATCAGACCTGATAATTTGAACATCAGGATTGTAGGTTGTTTATTTTTTTATTTGCCTACATAGACATTTTAAGGACATTTTTATACAAATTTTATATAAAGTGTTAGTCACTTTTTGATCACTGGGACAAAATACCCAATACCCACAACTCAAAGGAGGAGAGTTTTATTTTGGTTACAGTCTATGGTTGGCTGGCTGCATGGCAGAAACAGCATGGTAAAAGGGCCAGGTAGAAGAAAGCTGCACATCCCAAGACAGGTAGGAAGCAGAGAGCAAAAGTTGGAGCCAGGAAGAGAGATATACCCCTCCAGGTCACACCTGCCGAGACCCTCCTCTTCCAAGCAGCCCAACCTCCTATCAGCACATTTAGCTATGGATTCATCAGTAGACTAATCCACTGATGTGTATAGCACCCTGCCTTCCAAAGGCCGCACCTCTGAACATATGAGTCTTTTCGGAGACATTCCAGATCCAAACCATAGCATATTTAAACAATGTGGAGCTATTTCTCATTACTAACATTTGAAAAATCATCACTGATTGTTTCCAACTACATTCTTTCAATACAGAATAGAAAATGTTAACTTTGTGACATTACACAGACTTTCAAAATGACAGCAGCACAAAAGGGATGTAGGAGGCACAAAATGTGAACAAAGTAAAAGGGTGGGCAAAAGGCAGATGGAACAGTAAGTAGAGGAAAAAAGGGGAGATGCCAGCCAGTCTGTGTTTGAAAGTTATTAGAAAATAAGTGATTAGTATGAAATAGGGAGAGCCATTCTGTTCACTTATTAATAAATGATACAAAATTATTCGTTGGTGAGAAATTTCATCCCAGAGTTGAAACCGAATCTGTTGCACATCACTATCATTTTTTTAAAATTTTCATTATAGTGTTGTTGCTTGTTGTTCCTATTTGGATTTTGTTCTTCATTTTGGACACTTTATCTTCTTGTTTCAGATGACTACACACTGCATGGCCCAGTTTTTATTCAAGAACCAGATCATGTAATGTTCCCTTTGGATTCTGAGGAGAAAAAAGTGAAGCTCAGTTGTGAAGTCAAAGGGAACCCAAAACCTCACATCAGGTTTGTGGATTTTAAAACATGTGATTCCATGAATATAGTTTATATTATTAAAATCAGCAAGTGCTACAATGTACTGATTACATAAAGGACTTTTTAAAAGGCATCATGGGACATCCTAAGAAGCATAAGGGGATGCTGATTTCATGAAAAGATTAGTAACCCACTTCTGTTTCTGTTAGTACTGGGAATTAAATATTCTGATTGACCCTCTTTTTGACAACCTGAACAATACCTAATAATTTATTTCAATTAAAAATGCCATTTTAAAGTGTGTCAGCAAAATGGTATGAAAGTAGGTGGTACTCAGAAGTCTAAGAGTAAATGGGTTTGGAACCTAGTGACGTAAACTGTACAGTAAAGACAGTTTTCAATTTAATGAACTGCGTGACCCAAAATTTGGGTGCTGTAGCTTCACAAGACTAGGTCCACAAGACAAAGCCTAGACTTGGCTGACAGGAGACGCTAACATGAGAACACTCCCCAGAATAACCAGGGAACTGTGGGCTGTACCCTTACAGTAAATGTAGACAGGAAATAAGTTTCCCTTCCAAAAGGACTGTAAAGCACCAGGAATTGCTTCTTCCAAACATGGAGTCTACTTTTCATAGCAAACGAGATGTAGGTACAAAGAGAATTAGTAAACCACAAGACAGGTCTAAGGAAATCATCCAAGCAGAAAAGGGTAAGAGAGAGCATCAGAGATAGAAAGACTGACACCGAGATGGAGCCAGAGACAGAAACAGACTAATTTGTTCCAGAAGGAAAAGCAGGAACAACATTCAACATTGGACTTTACAAAGTCCAATGAATGTCAAGAAGTACAAGTAAAAGTGAAGCCTTATCTAGAGCAGTGCAACAGCAAGACAGCAAGTCAAAGAAATGATCATAAAAAACATCCAGAGTTGTAGTACAGATATTCTTCAAAGAGACAGCAGTTAAACTGTCATTGGGCTTCTCAGTAGCAACAATAACAAAACCAAAAGAAGCAGAATGTAGATTCTTCAATATGCCAAGACAATTTTAAGTGTCAAACTTACAACTGGCAGAAAAGGAGAACAAAGAATGGCTATTACCTAACCAACAAAATTATGAATGCTAGTGAGGATGAAAAGGAAGACAACTCTTACATGCTGTTGGTAGGAATATGAGTTAGTATAGCTATTATGGATAATTGTAGGTAGCTTCTTCAAAAAATAAAAAATAGATCTACCACATGATCTAGCTATCCTGCTGCTGAATATAGATCCAAAGGAAATAAAATCCATGTATCAAAAAGATACTTGTTTACTGAAGTACCATTCACAGTAGCCACAATATGGAATCAACTGGAGTGTCCATCAGCAGATGAAGAGATAAAGAAAAATGTGATCTATACAGATTGGAATATTAGACACCTATAACAAAGAATGAAATTCTGTCATTTTCAGCAATATTTATAGAGCTGGAGGAAATAATATTAAGAGAAAATCAGGCAAAGAAAGACAAATGATGCATGTTTTTACTTGTATGTGGAAACTGAAAGGTTGATCTCATAGAAGTAAAGGGTAGAGTCATGGTTACCAGAGCCTGTCAAGAGAAGAGAAAAGAGGAGATAGTGAGAGTTGGGATAACAAGTACCAAAATACATAAGCTAGGAGGGATACATTTCAGTATTCTACAACCCAGTGGGAAGACTATTGTTTAAAACAATTTGTTATATATTTCAAAAATAATTGGATGAGAGGAGTTTGATTGTTTCTGATGCAAAGTAATTAAAAAGCAGATCAGAATAAATATGTCTTCACATAGACAAAGTAAAATTTAAATCCTATACTTTTGCTAAAGGAAATCCTAAAAGACATGCTTGAGGCAGAATAAAAATGCTCCCGGATAGAAGACTCAGGATATAAGAACAAATGATAAGTAAATAAAATGCTAATATTAGTAATGCCTCATAAACATTGATTACACTAAACAGTATCATCCTGTGAAAATAAGAAGAGGAAAAGTTAAAATTCATCACAATGATAGAAATTAATCAAAAAGTGATGTCTTAGGCAATGGATTATCCACATGGTTAAAAAAATTGTACATACACAGAAACCATTTTTAAGGGGATATAAGACCTAAATAGGTCACTTAAAATACTTTTAAAATAAAATAAGCATACATATTATGACTTTAAGTGTGGAAAAGTTTTCTTAAAACAAAAAAGAAATAGAGCTCATAAAAGAAAATATTTAACTTCATGAATACGGAGATGTTCTGTTCAACAGAATATCCTAATGTAAGAAAAATTACCAAGTTCAGATTGGGGAAGGTACTTTAATGTATTTGTCATTGATAAAGCATTGATATCCAGAATATTTAAAGAATTCCTACAAATCAAAATGTGGAAAACAAGAAACCCAGTGGAAACATTAGCAAAACACTTGAGCAGGTCTTTCTAGGAAAATGAAGTCCAAATATGCAGTGAACATATAAAGAGTTTATCACTCTCATTAGTGACCAGAAATATCCAATTAAAAGCAGAATGACACACTGTTTCACACTCAGTGGATTGACAAAAGTTTGGAGTACTGACAACATGCTGGGGAAGAAGTCAAACAAACGGATTCTTTGAACACTGCTAGTAGGACTGTATATTGGTAAAAGCTCCCGGGGCAGGTGTGGGGCATGCTCTAGTAAAGTTAAAGGTGTACATATCCCATGGTCCAGTAGGTATAATCTCATAGCATATTTAGGAATAAACACACTCCGTCGCATCTGTACAAGGTACATGAAGGAGTGAAAAATGAGTAAATGGTAGGTGCATGTTAAATAATTTTGAGGAAACAAAGCATATTACAGCAGGACATGTGGCATATAATTCCACATTTATAAAGTTCAAAAGCAGTTAAGATGAAGTGGTTGTTTAGGATTTCACCTCTGCACTCAGTGTTTTAAGCTTGTCCTGAGAACTAAACTGACATTAAACAGATCAACAGAAAAAAAAGCTTACAAATTTATTTAATGTGAGTTTTATGTGGCAAGGGAATCTTCACAGGGAAATGAAGACCCAAAGATACAATTATCA
Organism: Hystrix cristata; assembly: GCA_004026905.1. Classification (NCBI taxonomy): domain Eukaryota; kingdom Metazoa; phylum Chordata; class Mammalia; order Rodentia; family Hystricidae; genus Hystrix; species Hystrix cristata. The sequence continues at coordinate 30,152 of PVJO010008767.1, forward strand.
TTGAGCACATGTGATAAATTAGATGAAGAGTTGTAAATTGTGAGAAGATAACTACATTTTGTAGGAGGCCAAAAAAATATTTAATGAGATCTGTACAGAATTTCTGTTTCAGCTTCCCATCCTTGATGAAAAGTATGTTACTTTCCTTCTACTATAGAGAGGGCGTCTTTCACATGCAAATTACATCTCCTACTTATTCGGAACTGAATGAAGGATAGGGTGATCTTCTTGCATCTGCTGTTTTTCAAGTGCCTTTAACCAAATTATACGAGACCAGTATGTTTTACACCATTATGTTCTGAACTCTTTCACAGGATATTTCCGTACATGATAAAATCATTTAAAAATTATAGAAATTATATTAGTCAACTTTTCTGTCTCTGAGACACAGTACCCAATATACACAATTTAAAGGAGGAGTGGTTTAATTTTGACTCATGGTTTTAGTGGGTTCAGCCCATGGTTGACTGGCTTTGGGGAGGAAAAATTCTGATAGAAGGGTATGGCAGAGCAAAGATGTTCAATTTATGATATCCAGGAAGCAGATCAAGGGGACTTTTCCAGTGAATGGGCGAGGGACCAAATACAAACACTAAGGTCATGCTTTCTTGACCTACCCAGACAAATCCAAAAGTGTGCTTTGCTAGTACCCTGGGCAGCTTCCAAGCCAATCTCACTGACAGTCCATCCTAACTTAAATAGAAATGAATAAACCAAAATAAAAGATTATGACTAACCGCTGAAAAAGGTAGTGGACACAAGAGACTTCAATGGTGATAATATCAATATCATTCCTTTTCTTCAGCACACATCGTCATTTTCTCATGATTCTTTACAACTTATAATGTCTTATAAGTATTGTTTTGCCTCTATTTAAATTAAATGATAAAGAATTTAGGCCAAGAGCTAATAAAGAATATTATATTAAAAAGCAAGGAAATATGTAATACAGTGTGGGAGAGATTGGAGTCGTCATAAAGGATTCACAGGAGAAATAGAATTTAAACCAACAGAGGTTATTTTCAAATAGACAGAGAGCAAAGATAGGCCATAAAAGATGAAAGACAGTGGTATTAACATAGTGGATATCACTTTAGATATACATTCCTTCCTGTGTACATTTATTCGTTGAACATATCATCATTCATCAGCAAGCCAAACCAGTGTATTTTAAACTGTGAATCCCTCGAATTGGCTCAAAGATTCCCCAGGGTGAAGGATGGTAGTCTGTACCCAAGATTTTACCTAAGTAGCTCTGCCTTGAACTAGGGTATACATTAGGATTCTGAAAAAATCTGTCAACTAGGAAAAATATTTAACCATTATTTTAAACAGCTACAATGTACCAGGTAGCAGACAAAGTTTGAAGTATCCAAAGATTAATATATTGTAACACCTTCTATTAGTGTGATTGCAGAGCAGCTGCCTGGATGCAGTACTGTTATATAAATGTAGACAAGTATGTCTAAGTTCTAGAACATCCTACAGGAAAGAAAATCTAATTTAGAATGAGGAAGGCAGACATCAGTGAAGATTGTACAGAAAAGGAAATATTGTAACTCTTTCTGAGGGGCAAGTGGTCTTTTACCACAGAGATAATGAAAGGAAGTGCATTCTGAAAAGTAAAAAACAACTGTTTAATTAGAGCGGATCCCGTAATTACAGTGCATATATGATTTATCATCCAAAACAGGGCACTTTAGAGAGTGAGACACTACTGCTCACAATTATTCTATGACATCAGTTGTAAACTTAGTGCTTTCCTAATCAAACCAGAATACATTTTCTATCTACAATATAGTACAGTAAACTCAAGGCTAAATCAAATAGTTTAAATTACATTATATAGTAAAAATAAATGCAAGAGACAAAGGCTTCTAGATATATGAATGAGTTAGCTGATCCCAGTTTCAGTACATAGCCAAGAGTAAGTTCAGATGTTAACTATAAACAAAAACAAAATTTCCAGCAGCATTTGGCAAGTTGCTGCTTTATTTTTCCCCAAACTGTGACCTTTAATTAACATTGTTTTTGTAACATGATGTTTCTAGATATAGGGGCTTGACTTGTTATTTAAAACAAGTCATGTAACAAAAACTTGTTATGTTTTTAAAGATTGCCAGGAAACACTTAGAAGAAAACTTGATCAAGTGCACCAGCAATTCCTTGCAGCGTATTTTGCCTGCCTCGGTACCTTCGGCCCTTTCCCTGCGATGTGATAGCAGTTCAGTCCCTGAGAGCTAAAAGCTCTCTGTTGTTGAAGCAAAGAGCAAGAGAAAGAATGGAGAGATCATGTATTTTCAAACATCTTGCTGGATGAATATTTTCAGTCTTCAGGTTGACTTTCAGGGGTAAAAAGTAGGAGAAATTCCAAAGTGAGCTCTCCATGGGGATCTGCAGCATCAGATTTTTCCTTTGGACACCCCAGCTGACCTCCTTTCTTTGTGTTTATTCCCTCCACTGAGTCTTGTCTTTTCATTGCTTCCTGCCCCTCAATTTTGAAAGGACTGACCCAGACCCAGAAAAATTTAAGAAGTTTTGACTTGCGCCAACTTCCCTTGTATTAAAGTTCCCGAAGGACAGATGACATTACTTATTTCACTCAGCATCCATTTCCGTACTGAAGAAACGTTCAAGTACTAGCTTGAAGTACTTTTGCTGTGAGGTTTGTATTCAACTGAGTTAGCCGAGAACACAGTCTAAGTCAGAAAGGCCTTGCCCCTCCCTTGGTGCCAAGTTCAAACAGTTAACAAAAAAGAGGATTTTGCTGCAGCAGATCCCACAGATAGCTTCCCAGTAAAGTCTGCAAAATTATGCCTTGCAGAGCTTCACAGTGTCAATGTTTGGTTGTACACAACCCTGCTCTCTGGAGAGAGTTGAGTACTGGTTCCCCCAAAATTCAGAAATAAGCTTACAAGACAACAATCTGCCTTGCCCCTTGGGAAAATCTCTTGTTTGCTCCAGATGAGCATTGCCTCTATAGTACCAGTACTTAAAAGATTGCTCAAACATTGCAAGTAAATTGTGAATTTTTCAAGAGTATTTCGGTATGCAATGAGAGAAACAATTCACAACAATCCACATTCAATTGGAATGAACACTGACTGCATTGCAATAAAACTTCCTATCATGCTTTGTAATAAAGGCCCAACTGCATTTCTCAGGAAGCACTTTATTTTCTAAGTAATCCTCTTTCCTTTGCTGATTGTATGTAAAAACAGACAATAAAGTAGATTAACGGACTTCCTGCACAGCTTTGTGGTTGAGAGGACTAGTGTAGACAAACCTACAGAAGTTATTATTCCCACAACCACTCCTCTGTAAGATTCACATGATTCCATTCCCAAATTCTGCACTCTGCTTGCAGCTCACATTATATTGCAATTTCCTCTTTGAGCTCTTAGGTTTGTCATATTAAATTGCTGGACTGAGAGTTATGGCAAAGACGTGATCAACTGATGAAAAACAAACGTCTAAAGCCAGGCAGTCAGTTCTAGAGATTCATGTGCATACAGCACTCTTGGAATATAACCCTGGCTGTTCTCTTTATTGCTTATTACTTTCATGTCTGTGTCAGAGCATAGAGAGAATTACTGTTGAGCCTAAAAACACTGTCAGTTTCTAATACTCACCTTCTTATAAGCAAACACATAAAGAACTATGTCCTATTTTATGGTTGTAGCCCGCTTTCCTCACTCCAACCCCTGCTTCTATGTTTTTATATTTCAAAAACACAGATGTGAATAAGCATGCTGCTCTGCTGGTGTGTTAGGGGACTTCATGATCTGTATATGCTCAAAGCCGAAGTATCTAGCAAAGAAGTAAAATATTTAGCCAATTAAATTCATCAAATGTTTATTGAGCACAATGAGAGAGTCAGCTTCTAGATGACTCTCTAGATGACTAACATAAGAATGTGTCATAAGCAGATTTTCTATAGTGGAAGCAAAATTGTTGCATAAAGGGCCAGAGAGATTTTTTAGCAGATTGGACAACTCTGATTAATCTTCACTAGGAATATGGAGGAAGACTTCATTGTAAACAGTGTCCTTTAAGATTTACTTTGCAGTATGAAAGAAATCTTGACAGAAAGAAAGGATTACTTCTATGTACATTTGTTTCTATTGGTACCAATTATCCAGAATCTTAAAAATAACTGACCTGTAATTTTCCCATTCAAATCCTTTTGCATTATGCACATACAAGCATAGTGCCCTGGGATAGTATAAAGGATGCACAATGAATGTGCATATGCATTGCTTTGGATTAATTTCCTTTGTGCTGCAGCATTTTCTTATTTTTGATCTCCCAATGTGATTACTATTGCTGCTGCGAGACTCTTTGATAATTCCCAAGCTCCAACTATACTGTTTCCATTAACTTTACTGTGTGTATATGTATGGGGTTGTGTGTAAAAAATAAGATAGTCATTGAATTGTATTAGCTCAAAAGTTTATATGTATTCAAATGACTTCCTGGAAAGGGATTCGGGTAAGATATACTCTTTGGATGCGGTGGGGGTGCTGTAAAAATGAAATTGTGGATCTTCTCACTAAAGTTTCAATGTTGAAATGTGTGAATCCCACTACACCTAATTTATTGGGCTAACTACGATAGTCACATTCACAGGTCATCCAAGTAAATATGCAGAAAGACAACAAAACAGTCTTTGCTTCAGTCTTTGCTTCATCTCACAACCTGACCTTCAGCTTGCTGGGATGGTTGGGTGATGTTTTGAGTGTGAGTGGCTAAGGAGATCCTCAAAGTGATCCCCAAACTAGCTCTAGATCAGTCGAGTTCCCCTGCTTTGCAGTCAGCCACTTTACTCATATCAAGGACCACATCAGAGCAACTGTGCTGCATTTTCATCAGATACTCAGTAATCTACTTGAAACTGGCAAATTATGTCATCTGTATAGACCCATTTAAAGAGTAACTGCAACCAGATAAAATATCTTTACTGAAAAGCTCTATTTGAAGAAAGTTGCACAAGGTGCTGTGGGGAATCCACCCTCTGCAAAAGGTGTTTTAGGCATGGGAGTAGTCACAGAAATAGATGTTCAAATGAATTACTGTTGTTTACTTTAAAGGATGTGCTCTTTTCATAAGCACTTAAAATGTCGCCATTGCTGGGTAGAGCAATTCTGTTTTTTTAACCATGCTATAAAAAATTTGCAAATGCTATTTCATGTGATTTATATTTTTTATGTATTTTAGACAATTCAAAATTATTGATTAATATTACAAGGCTTTATCTACTGGCGATTTTGTACTATAGGTGGAAGTTAAATGGAACGGATGTTGACATTGGTATGGATTTCCGCTACAGTGTTGTTGAAGGCAGCTTGTTGATCAATAACCCCAATAAAACCCAAGATACTGGAACATACCAGTGCATAGCAACAAACTCGTTTGGAACAATTGTTAGCAGAGAAGCAAAGCTTCAGTTTGCTTGTAAGTAGTGTTTATATCATACTGCAAATGTTACTTTAAGTTTTTGTACCATATGTTAAAAAATTTCTTTTAAAAAACCAAAGATATTTTAATTTATTATATGATCTTCTTTATCCTTTTTTCTTATTTGGGAAATATCTTATTTGTAGGATAAATTGTAAATATGAGTGGGAAGATAATGTTTCTGCTTTCTTAAGGTCTGAGATAGTTTGACTATATGATAATTTGATTATATGATGCTTTATATCCAAATAAACTTACGTACACTGAAGCTTACACATGGATAAATTTATGTATACAACTTACACATACTTTAAGTAGAATGTGTATAAAAAAGCAATTGAACTGCAAGTAACCTAGTAGTCGATAAGAGAAGTACTTAACCATAAAGCTCAGAGGTGGGAAAGAAAACCTTCAGCAGTCAGTGAATCCTATAATTCTCCAATTTTGTAAAAAAATTTCATAGAGTAGGAAAAAATGAAAAACTGCAATAGTAACTAAAGGCAGGCATAAAGTGTTACTCATCTTTCTTATTTCCAATTTAAAATATTAAAAAACAAATTACCATCTCTTAAGAACACTACTCAGTAAAAATTCATAAATATCTAAAAAAACAGAATTTAGAAATAAGTGTAAAATCCAAGAGCAAGAGCAGTGAGTAAACATTTGGGTAGAAAGGCCTCTGAGTATTAAGGTGCAGCTACATCTTTCAGGATTTATGTATTTGAATTTTATATTTCCTTGTGTGAAATCCCAACCTATATATCAGTGTCATCGGTTTCGTAATTACTAAGTCTGTTGCAAGAAACACTGCAGAATACTTTTATTAACAAAATCCTCTCTAGAAATTCAGTATCAAATTTATTAAGAGATGAATTTTTTAAGAATAATGCATATAAAGAATTCCAGGTTTAGTTTGTTTTTAAATGTCTCTTCAGAAGGATACTATGTCTGGTTAAGTGCCATAGAAACAATGTGTATATTCCTCTTGGTTTAATAAGTCTAGTATCTGTATTTATTTTTAATTAATGACAAATGAATCTGTCTGGATTCATTTTAGACAACAATCCTAAAATCATGGATGCTAAGAATAGACAAAAATCTCAGTACTCAGTAAATCTCCCAATACTTTGATTTTTGTGTTCAATAGTGTAAGAAAATTTTAACAGTAACAAAACTGGAGATGGAGATAGCATCACCAGCCTTTCATTTTTTAAATCTACATTTAACAATCAAATTACCAACCTTTGAGGCTATTTTGGGGGAAAAATTCTGGAATCTTTACTATCAAAACATCAGAAAAACAGAATCTCATATTCAAGAATATATATCATTTAATATATATAACTTAATATAACAATATATTAAATGATATATTGATATATATTTAATATCTATATCATTTAATGTAATAATTTAATGTATCATTAAATATAGTAGTTCACCCCAAGGAAATGTTTCCTGGTTCATCTTGCAGTAAGTTGACCTGAGGACCAGTATTTGAAATCTACCTTGTTCATACTACATCACCAATGAAATAAACATTCCTGCTTGCCCCCGCAAAGCTTGGCTGATAGTCATTCAGTTTGGAAAATTCTAATGATGAAGAGTTCACCTGCTTATCGTAAAACAACCTGACATACAATAGACCGCAGAGCTATAATACAAAAATAAGCCAATCTCGTCCTTAAAATTGAGCCTCATAATATCTACATCTCTGTCACTTTCGCTTCTAATTCTTACTATATAATACTGGTTAGCTTCAAATATGTGCAAATATATCTTGTTCCATTCTTCAAGTACTTAATCCAAAGCCATTGTCTTCGTAACACAACCATGTTAATTCATCTATTAAATTGTAACCTTTTTAGTAATGTACACAATTCCATTCATGTGGCTTGACCTTTGCTGAGAACACTAGGAACTGTAGCTTCCTATGATGTGAACTTCTTTTTCAATTAATGTAGCTGACACCAATTTTTTAAAAGACCTGGTCTTGTGTTGTAAACTTATTTTGAATATATAGTCAGATACAATAAGAAAACTGATTTTTAACGAGTTATTATTAATCCAGAGTTATCTGTGTTATTTTTATTACCCTACATTCGGAGTATCATATTTACTCCTATTAAATTCACCTTTATAATAGTGAACCTTTGTTCCATCACATTTGAAATTGTTTTAAATCTTTTTTTACCCCGACATAGTGATTGTCCTCCTAGTTTAATGTCAGCAGAGAATGTGATAAGTGTGTCCTCCATTCAAATAACTGATACAACATTTTGACCAGGGTGAGGTAGCATGCCATTACAGAACTTCCGCTACGATCAGGTCAAACTTTTAGTCAGTATCATTTGGATGTTCTTGTTCAAGCAGTTACAAACATAGCCAAGTATTCTGTAATTAATCTCCAATCTCTCCTACTTATCCTTAAAGTAATGAGAATCTATGCTTAATGCCTGGCAAAACCAAGATGTGCTATTTCTACAGCATGAACTCCTACCTGTTACCTTTACATCTTCAGACCCTTCTTTTGTCATTTATCATAAAACAACCATCTTTTAAAACAACAATAAACATAAAACAACAATCTTTTAAAATGTAAATTAGATTATTTAACTTTCTTGCTCTATGCCTTCAAGTACACTTAGGATAAATCTCAAATTTGTTATCAAGGCCTCATTTTAATTTTTCAAAGTGACAAAACTATTTTTTGTATCAGGGTCTTCAAAGTTTCATTCCCTATGCCTGATACACTTTTTTCCCAATTTTTACATGTCTGACTTACAATCCTCAGTTCTCAACTTGCCATCTTGCAAGACAAAGTTTCCTATCTAACATAACAAGAAATTCTTATCATTTCTCCTCCTTTCCTCTGCCTGCCTTCTTCTAGCCCTCTACTTCTATATAACAAAATCTTTTATTTCATTTACCAAGATTTAATAAAAACTGCAAAGATTTTTTATGTTTTTCTCATTTCTTACTGACTCCCCTGATAGAATCTGGATTCTAAAACTCCTGAGACTATGTTGCCCATCCTTATGTCTCCAGAGTCTGCAACAGTTTGTACAGGAGTGAAAGAATACCTTTGTTAACTGCCCATTCAGTAACACAACAAAAATATGTATAAAGTTAATTTGAGGATGATGTATTTTTATAAACCTGCACCCTTTATACTCTAGACCAGTGATGGCAAACCGTTTAGAGCTTTCAGGGGTACAAAGAGCCCACTGCAGCACCACAGCTCTGACATTTCTGGACTTCAGTTTCTTTATTATAAATCTATAGTTTCTAGGCTTTTTTAAAATCTCCTATACACTTTAAATTTTTGAAAAAAAATTGAAAATGTAATTTTCAATTTCTTAGAATAAAATGCTTTTCTTCAGTAAATAAATGAATGTGAAGCAAGACAGTGACATCTTTTGAACTTTTCTGACTTCTTTCACCCTAATCATTTCCATAATCATTGACAGAAAAAAAATGTTATTTTTCAACTGTACTTACTGCAGTATATTATGTAAATGAGAATATTTAAGGTACTTTAAATGTTTGTTGGCCTATACTTGTTTAAATGAAATCAAAGGTTTAACTAACAGAATTATTCCTCAGGATTACCCATAAATTAAATTGCAGAGCCTTCAGCTCCTAGTTGGGAGCAGCCTGGCACTCTTCTTCTTCAAACCAACCCTATTCATGAGAATAACATCCCTTCACCTTCACGAAACATGGTACAGTTTTCAGATCTCATTTATATACTTTGGGTAATCTTAATCTTACCCATAACATAGTCTTATAAGCTTGACATAATTATTTTCATTTTGTGGATATTTTTTAAAGTTTCCATGCTGTTTTTGTTGATAGAATTTGGTAATATCTTGTTTTAGCATTTAACATTTTTCAACTGAACTAAGAGACATAAGCAAAATTTCTAATTCACTAGTAATGATGTTTCTAGGAATCTTCTTTTTTCTCCTTTTTTAAAATTTAACATCTCAAAAAAAAATTAACACCTCTAGAATAGAAACTTTTTGATTAAGCAGGCATTGTATAATGTAAGGTCCCTTTTATGAGATATGGACATTTTCACAAGCATTCATTATCATAATTTGGGACACTTTTTGTTTTTCAGTTCCCCTGCATTATTAAGCCATCAACAAGCACTTCCCTCATTGCCACTTAGCCTGCTCCTACTCTTGTACTATTTAGTCTTTCTATTTTACCTAGGGCTACAAAATTTGATTGACTAATTCGCCCACTGCCTGGCACTTAGTAGACTCATAATAGTTCTTGAATGAATAAATAAGAATTAGATGCTACGTCATCAGGCATAAGGAATGAGTTGAACCACTTAATTCAGGGAGTTTCTAATGGTCCTATGGAGTGCTGTTGGGGTGCATGCAGGCCTGTACACTTTGAAGTTGTATAAAGGACAGTTGATATTTGAATTCCAGACAAGCATGTATGTTGTGATCAGAGGCCTGCACCTACATTACCTAGATGCTTATGTGTGGAATGCATCAAACATGCCATCACTATTCATTTTTGCCCTGGCAGATCAGCCAGGGACTAAGCCTAGCTTCAGTGAAGGGTCTAGGAACAGCTCTCCTTTCAGTTTAAGTGTGCCTCTTCAACTTTCAATAACTACATGCTCTCTTCCACTCAGGAAGAGAAACAAGTTCAATGTTCTGTTAATTCTTCCATAAATAACTGAATCAGAAGATAAGGCAAGAGTGAAAGGAACTTCATTTGGTTATATCCACAATGCAATGCCAGGGACATTCTCGGAGACTGAGCCTGCACCGAGTGCAGTACTCCAGCCTTGTCACGCTGCTACCAGGCTGCTCTAAGCAGGCATCCCAGTTACAATCTGCTTAAGAGTCACTCAGCAGAGCAATTATGCAGTCTCTCAGCAGAGCAATTTTTCTGACATACAGACATGGATATTTAAAAAATAAATTCCAGTATGCACCTCTACGTTCAGAAAACATAAATCATTATTTTTTTCAAAAGTTGAGAATGTGGGCTTGAGAACCCTAGATACTATATTGGCTACATAATGGAATGCTACATTTCATTTACTGTGTCCCATTGTTTCAGTAGGAGTCAAACATCTTGTCAGCACTACGAGGATAACCACACTTTCCTCTAAGAGTTGTTTGGAAGATCATATTGAAAAGCTCATGCTAAATTCCATAGTAGTTCCTACTATAAGAAAGATATGTGTTAACTGCTTCTTTATTTTCCCTTTTTCCTCTCTTCCTTTCCCCTATTCCCTTCTTCTCCTGTATTTTTGTAATGAGAATAGTTATCCATTTTTAAGAACTTGGGTGTAGTTGGTGAGAGCACAGATTTCTGGGAGTCAAAATCAACTCATTCTGTATCCCTGTGACTTTGGATCGAGAATTTCTCCCAGCTTCTGTTTCTTTACCTATAAATTAGAGGTTAATTATAGGACCTCCTTTGCTCTGAGGATCAGATACATTAACGCTTGTAACATCATATGTCATTGTCTAGCACACAAGGTGAAGTCTTAATAAAAGTCGCTGTTATTATAATTTTTGTTGCTTTATATTAGTTATTATGCTGAGCATTTTAGAAGCATAGCCAAAAAGAAATATAGACATATGTTTGTTTTGTAGGTGAATAAAATGAGGTTTAGTGAACACCAAGAATTTAGGGATGGAAACAGAGACCAGCATGAAAACCTGGTCACTAAGTCCTGAGTGATGCCCATTATGTAGCATCTTATATTCATGGTTCACCTACGCCATTTAAAACTATACATTCCTAGTGGAATTTATATTCAAACCATGTATTTGGTTGGTTGATAAAATGTTTACTTTGTAGACTCGATCTTGGATTTTTCATTGCACTTGCAACCTTTGATATAGTACATCCATCATTTTTTGTTTTAATTTTTTTCTTATACCCATTCTTGACACCATCATACTGTTGATTTACTGTTAACATCTAAAAGCATAATGTTGTGTACCATGATTATGCATATATATGTGGCTCTAATTTTAATATAATTGGTTCCAGATTCCATAATGAGAATAATTAATAACAATATTTCTGCTCTACAAGTTAAGATGCAGATTTCTAATTTATTCCAAGTAGGCTATAAAACATTGTAGATACTGATATTTTATGGTAAATAACTGTGGATTGGTAAACTGTTTATCTGTAAGCAATAAATGACGTAGCGTTATAAGTTTCTTACTCCCATATCATTCCTTCCCCACATGTGAGAAAGATGCACTTTAAATGTAGATTATTATAAAGAACTTCCAAGAGAATAATCTAATAACTTCAGCTCTTAGCCTGTCAAATTGTTTCAAATTGTTTGGGGCCTTCTCTCTGCAAGTTCAGCTGTTTTATAACAGTTCAAAACTGTAAAACAAAAGATGTAAGCTATTCATCATTTCAGCTTATGGATGATGATAATTCATACATAAATGCCTCTAGATTGCTCATGGTAAAATTAACTCATTTAACAAAATCCTATTTTGTGCCTGCTGTAGGGAGAGCGACTTTGTCTTGGGCATGGGCAAGGTGGTATTATTGTGGAGGAAGAAGTAGATAATACCTGTGCTTATGCTTAAATGTGTTGATTCCTTACTTAAGACTGGAAAGGAAACCAGACAGATGCATCTTTCATGCCCAGAGTATCTCCCTCAAGAGGTTGTGTTGTGGGGAAGATGATAGAAGAGGGAATTTATTTTATTTTTAAAAAGGAAAAGTCAAGGTGATAAGTGCAAGGAAGCTGTAGGAAGCTTTGACCTTCTTCTGACTTCAAATAATGTATCTATATGAGGGCTGGGGATTTAGCTCAATGGTTAGAGTGCTTGCTTTGTAAGCATAAGGCCCTGAGTTTGATCCCCAGCACAAAAAAAAAAAAATATATATATATATATATATATATATATATATATATATATATATATATATATATATATGAGTTTAGTAATTCATTAAAGCAATCCATTCTGAGGTTAACTTCAGGTAGCTTTATCAATTAAGTGTCAGCTAATTAAAAAATAATATCAAATGTATTTACAGCAAATGATCAGACAGGCTTATTGAAAAATATCTTCATCATTTCTTCAGCAACCCTCTTGTGAGTTTTCCTAAACTAAGACATACTGTCACCTACACAGACAGTATTGATAGTCGTGGTACTGATGGCAGCAAAAAGTATTAAATTGAGAATGTTGTATTTATATTGGGATTTTGGCAACCTGCTTTTTGCACCTTGATCATTGATTCTATTTCCTGTAATTATCAAATGTTCATTGTTTTTAATATTCAATAACTAGTTTATCATTCTTAGCCGAAGAGTGAAATACACAGTCAGAACAATAGCTGGGAGTTTGATAGATGGCCACACTCATGACGGCTTGACTGATTTTTAATTAGGAAGGCTGCTTCAATAGAGAAACTTTTGTTTGTGAGGCAATAAAGTGTTTATAGACGGCTGTTTGGATAAATAAATGGTGACTATTTAGATCGATTAAAACTTAATGTACTTTAAGAACATTTGGATTTCAAAACTGAAAATGTTTATCAATGCAAGTTGTTGTTTGTTTGTCTGGTAGTAGGAATTGAACTCAGCACCTTGCGCTTGCTAGGCAAGCACTATAACCACTGAGCCAAATCTCCAGCCTCAATGCAAGTTTTTGATCTTCAATAAAAGAATAAAATTTTCTCATTTGACTAGTTAGAAAAATTCAAACCGAAATTTGCTGAGTTTCTGAAATAATGCTTTTAGTAGAGAGCTTCTGTTGCCAAGTACAGTATTAGAAAGACATTAACAGTGATAATCTGTTGAAGATTTTGTAATACTCCATATACCTTAAGAACTATTAATGTATCAATGCTAGTCAATTGTAGCTATTGGTTTATTAGGTATATC
>PVJO010008767.1:43620-73403 GCA_004026905.1 Hystrix cristata
AAAAAAAAAAAAAAAAAAAAAAAAAAAAATTAAGGACCATTCTAAGACTATCTTGTATTTGAAAATTGACCACCAAGATTGAGTGGGTCTCTGAACAAGCTCGATGAGACAGGTCTTTACAAAAAACACTGAAATTAAATTAATATTTTGTATTATAAGAAATAACCAAGCTACTAAAACTTCATTCCTTTCTGTTCATTATTGCAAACCAATAATTCAGTCAATAAATATTAAATAATTGTGATTATTTTTCAGGTTTGATCCTTAAACACTGTATTTTTGTCAGCAATCAAATGTTGCTATTCAGGGGAAAGGGAAAACACTTTCTGTGCCTATGCTTATGTGTGTTGATAGCTCAATTAAGGCGGGAAAGGAAATTAGACTGATGTAGGCAAAAATGTCCACTCTTACTATATCAATTCCTGTTATTCTTTAGGAAGTTTCATTTGAGAACTTATAGTCCTATAGAATCTGAAATCTGATTGACCATACGTGATGTGCTGATTGGAATAGACAGAATATTTATTTATTTATTTTCTCCAAAATTTATATGGCAAATATCCAACTCTCAATATGGTGACATTTAAGACATGGAGTTTTTAGTGGTTCATGAAGACAAAACCCTCAAAAATGGAATTAGTTCTATCATAAAAGAGATTGTTGAGAACTCTCTTGTCCCTCTGCCATAGTAGGACATAAAATAGTGGTCTACAAACCAGAAAGCAGGCACCAAATCTTTGCACACTTTGATCTAGAATTTTCCAGCCTCCAGAATTGTGAAGAATATATTTCTTATGTATTTAAGCCACCCGGTTTGTGATACTGTGTCATATTCCCCTACCTACATTAAGTCAGTAACCCCAAAAGATAGGTCTCTCTGGGAATTATAAAGGGGCCTCATTTTAGAAAACATTTAGATGTAATTAAAGATCTGGAGATGAGATCGTCCAGGGTACCCAAGTTGATCCTAAATCTATTAGCAAATGTTGATAAGAGAATCTGAGGAGAAGACACCATAGAGCAGAAAGTGATACAGACAGGGAAGCCCATGATTGCTGGCAGCTACCAGAAGCGTTCTAGGTTTCCCCAAGAGAATAGGGGATGAGTGCAGCCCTGCTGACACGTTCATTTCAGACTTCTCCAGAACTGTGGGGGAATAAATTTCTGTTTCAAGCCACCACATTTGTGATAACTTGTTTGTGGCAACCCCAGAAAATGAGCAGACCAACATACACACAATTCCTTTCCTTTCCTGACTACTTTGATCAAGAAAAAATAAAGCAACTTGGGGAATGAGATCAAATTGGGATGCTCTTATTACTTAAAGGTATTAGTGTGAGAGGGATGGCCTCTGTGAAACATGGAATTATCTGTGCAAGTTTTGCCTCACACTGTGCATTTTGTCCTGAAAAGCATAACAGGGTTTTGAACTTTCTATAGTATGAAATAATGAGAATGGTCGCTGTAGAAATTCAAAGAGTAACCTTTCCCTTTCCCCAGCACATTTCACTTCTCTTTTGGAACAGCCCTCTGCAGGCCTCTAAAATAGACAGAACTGACCCTTTCTCCACAAGGCAATGACCAAAAGTGATTCAGAGTGATTTGTTGCCCCCGAGTCCTCTCCCTGGACGTCTTCCTTTTTCTAGGTCATTTTGCCTGAATTTGGCCCCTTTGTCTGGCACTCTAAAGGCTTAGAAACTAGCTCTTATCACATTTACAGTGTCTGACCTACCTGTGCCTGTAACACTTCCACGATGGTCTCTCATGCATTGTTATCTTTCATGCTATGACATTTCTGGGCCCAGAAAGCCCCTCTGCCAGCAAGGCCTGTCTTCCCTATCAGGGCCTTTCCCCTGAGTAGGCCGCAGTGTGAACGAGCCATTTATTTCCTAGCTGATGGGTATTTTATGCACCACATGAAGTATTCCTTTTTCCCAGCTACCCTAAGCAGTTCCTTTAGAGAACAGAGCATTCTTTAGGGTTCAGAGGTTAAATCTCATATTCAAAGGCATCATGAAAAGATATCTATATGTTTTCCAAGAACTAAATTATTCTATCACATATTTCACCAAAGATTAAATTCTGTGCCAGCCACAAACCCACTGCAGGTCAGAAATTTATTCCTGAAATATGTATTTAGGGTGCACATTAATTATGATCAGAGTACTAATTTGCTCCCAAATACTTGCATTGTATATATATCATTAGCATTTCAAATTTATTCATTTTTTTCGCAGGACCTACGTGCGCGCGCGCACACACACACACACACACACACACACACACACACACACACACACAAAGTGAATGCAATCTTGTATTGTGAGAAATCTGTTAGCTCAGCCTCATAAAACTTGGATTAATGATGCCTTAAAGACTGTTATTTTCAGAGCCCTCAAAAGAGTGTATATGATTATGTGAGGGGAACAGCAAATGGATTTTCTTATCTTTAAGGTGTGACAACTTTCTCATGCTGTTTTCAAATGTTGTCACCAGTAGGGCAAGGATTTATGAATAATGGAGGCTCAATAAATATTTGTAGAATAAATGAATGAGCCAATGAAAGACAATGAAAGGAATAGAAAGGTCTTGGCCTTCTGCAGTATATGCCGTCATATTTCCTCTTAAACACTTAAGTTCCTTAAACTGAGAAATGCTATTTTAAATTTCTGAAATTAGGAGGCATACTACAGTAAAGATGTTTGTCCAATATGTTATTACTCTTTTACTGAAAAATACTTCATTGAAAAAGCATTGCCTCTATGTGATCATTATGTATACAATGTACAATACATGTTCTTGGTAAAAAATAAAAATATAAAAAGAATAGGCATTGCCTCTTAATTTTATTGCCAACACCTTTTAAAAATAGCTTTATTAAATTATATCACATACCATGTAATGAACTAAAGTATACAGTTCTTTTAAAGGAAAGGAAAACTGAAAACTGAAAAGAGAATGAGGAGGGGAAGCTTAACAGAGGGAGTGGGAGCAATCAGTGGGCCTCCCTTTTTATTTGGTGATAAGCAATTGCAAGAAAGTTCATTTGTAATGTGTTCAGTTGTCTGTCTTTTGAACATCTGCGTTTTGATCAGAAGGAACTTTGAGGCTTTTCAAAGCACATGAGCATTAGCAGGCTCTGTCCTCTTATCATAGTAGTGGTTCCTTTTTTTTAATGTATTTAAGTGGCATTTTATTGGGGAAAAGCATTATGGTAGGATGCTGGTCTATAAGCATACCTTAGTAATGTTACAGAGGTCCCTAAATTTGTTGTGATTGCCTCTGTCACCCCACCAGGAGTCTACTGGATAGCAAGAACAGTGGCCATTACAGCTTTGGCATTTTCTCAAAAAGACTGGGTCTGTCAATCACACAGCTAGTTCTCCTAAATTGAGGCTGATTTGTCACCATGACAGCAATGGCTGTCCTACGTACTGTAAGACCACTCTGAGAGACTTTTATTTTAGCCACAGTGGGATTGAAACATGAGGCTATCCCAGATGACTCTGTCCTACAGCCACTCTGCATGATAATTGGGAAGCTAGAGAATAAAAAAAAGTATCCTTTGGTTGTAGCCTGCAGGAATATCCCACCTCACTTGCAGTCTAGAAAGCTAGTGGTCCGGTCCCAGATGCATGCTGGGACAGCTGGTTTCACATCGCACCATGAATCCTCATGTTTTCTCCCAAATCACCTGGGTTCCAAATTCAAATCTGGTGTGACTGCATCTCAGTGGGTAAACCTAAGGCTCATGTGAATCTCTAGCAGCAATGCTGTTATGGAAATGCAAGCTTTTCCTTTCAGCTTAGTTTTCCACTTTCCAACCTCTAACATCCAGGAGGGCACACCATAAAAAGTTAGAAGAGATTCTGACCAAACAATCAGAATCTCGTCATATGTATCTATCCCCTAGTATGGGCTGAATTTTTGTCTCCCCACTTCCCACCCCCAATTCATGTGTTGATAACTAAACCCAGCAGTGATGGTATTAAGGGTTGAGACTTTGGTAGATGATTAAATTGTAGAACTGTGGTCTCACAAATTGGTTAGTGTCATTATAGAAGAGCTTGAGGGACCTTGTTTGCTTCTACCATCTGCGGATACAGGGAGCAGAAGTCTCCATCTATGTGTGACACTGAATTTGCTAGTGCCTTGATCTCGGATTTCCTAGACTCTAGAATTGTAAGCAATACATTTCTGTATTTTAGAAATACCCACTTTGGTCATCTCTTCAAAGGTTTCTGCTGGCAAATTTTCTGTCCTTGATTGGCAAAAACAATGGATCAGACTCTAAAATTAGTTCTTAGAAGAGCATCGTGCTAGTTCGTTATTGTTATTCTTTCCTTCGATTTGTCATCTGCTATATATATATCTATATATATAGGTATAGAATGTGTGGTTGCAATCCATTCCTTCATAACAAATACAGCTTACTGACACAATGGTAAGAATGAGACAGTCTTACCACACAATGGTGAGAATGAGTTATCTGCTAAGATAACTTAGCAGAGATAAAGGGGAAATGATGTAGAAAGAATGACAATTGCAGGAAGGAATTTAGATTGAATATGAAACAAAGAATAAAGTTGGAATTTAAGAAAATTTCCTTTGGTAAGGTGCAAGACATCCCAGTGTCATGAGGGAAAGTCTCTTCTGATTCTGTGCATACTGCAGCATACTACATCAAGTTTTGCTAACTACCCAGCCTGTCCTTACAGAACTTTGTCATTATGACTAACTGGAAGGGTGTCCTGCCTGGTTTAACTTCTTCAACTATTTCATTTTGTGTGGTGTTACAGCTCTCAGCCGTATGTGGCTACCTTTCATCTCCCCAACCTGTTGAGGCCTTCTTTACCACTACGCTCAGCGCATGGCAGGGTCCTCTCTTCCCTGGGCTCTCCACTCCCTTGCCCTGGGCCACTGGGCCCAAGCTGGCCCTCTTGCCTTGGGGAGAGAGCTGGGGTGGGGGCAGATGTGAACAAGGCCACAAAAGCTTAGAAGACAGGACATATCCTGCCTGCGCACCAGTGCAGCCACTTCGCACCTGCATAGGAACCTTTAAAGTCAGAAGATGTCTGTTAATAGCATTAAAATAAAGGAGATATGTGGGCATATAATACCACATATCCTATCGATAAATTCCGGGTTGTCTCAACAACATCATGTTTGGAGCTCTGTATTGATTGTCCATTACTTTACCAAAACACGAGATATAATAAACTTAATGATTGAAAAGGGTTTACTTTAACCTGTGGTTTCAGAGATTTCAGTTAATGCCGACTTGGCCCTTTCGCTTTGGGCTTGTGGTAGCACAATAAGTCATGGTGGAAATATATGGTAGATGAGGCCTGTGCATGTCATAGGAGTCGGGAAGTAAAGAGAGACAAGAAGGAGCCAGAGTCCCAGTATGCCCGTCAAGGGCAGTGCTCCCAGTGACCCAGTGACCTGATTTCCTCCAGCTAAGCCCCACCTCCTAAAAGCTCTGCCACCTCCTTGTAGTGCCCCAAGCTGGGAACCAAGCCAGCAACACGTAGACCTTTGGAGGGCATTCACGATCCAAACTGTAAGTCTAGGGAGCCCATTATTTCCTCGAATTTGAGGCAGACGTCATTTGTCCTTACTCTTCTTTTCAGGGTCTGAATTCTATTTTCAGCAGTCACTCAAGCAACAATGCTTGTGTTTTCCTGAGAACAAAGACCGGGCACAATCTTAGTCTATAGAAGAGAAATATTTATGCCTAAGGCTGTGAAATCTTAGCTGAAACAGTAAGTATGCAAAAGGATCATTTAATGTGGGCCACCACATCTCCATTTCTTACTTTTTCAAGAACTGCAGAGAGGTGATGCTGTATAATTGCATAACTAAAAAGCACTTAGTGGGTTTTCTTAGAACAAGGACACTCTGACCCAGTTATTTGAAATTAACTGTTTTCCAACTTCCACTAGATCCAGGCATCCCTTACAGTTGTCCATTCCCTTGGTATCCACTAGGGACTGACGCCAGGGGACTAATTCCAGGTATCAAAATTAGTGGTGCTCAAGTCTCATATAAAATGGCATAGTATTTGTGTATAACCTATTTACATCTTTTCTATACACTTTAAATCATCTCTAGATTACTTGTGACACCTAGTACATAATACAATATAAATGCTATGTAAATAATTGTTATTCTGTATTATTAAGGGAATCATGACAAGAAAAAAGTGTGCATGTTCAGTACAGATGCAGTTTTTAAAGAAATATTTTTAGTGTACAGTTGGTTGAATCTATGAATACAGAACCAGAGAGCTGACTGTGCTTTTTATATGTATGTTTTTCTTAGGTTTATTTAGATCTTTTAATGTTCTCCTTGGTTTTGTGTCTGCTGTTCCTTTTATCTAGGAACATAGGCTGTGATCTTGCATAGGTTTCCAGCCCTTCTCTCAACTTTAGTGTCCTCCATCTATAAGCTGAGCATAATTACAGTACTTTAGAATCATATGAGTTATATCAAGTCCTCTAGAGTTGTAAGGATTAGATATGCCTGGCAAATGGAACTTGTATTATATCAACATGTTTTTGTTTATTTACATATAGATGTACATTCACGTATGACTGCTATCATTGCTTATCTCTCTAGTGTTAAAGAGTTCTGTACTGCAATTACGCAGTATGGTTTTGTCTGATGTTCTCACTATTCTATAGAGAAAATGAGAGTGGATTACTGTTTTATACTTTACTTGGCATTAAATATTAATTTCTTATCCTTGTCAGATATTCAAAATTTTGACTACATTCAACAGTTGCTCTCTCTAGGTTAAGCTTCTTTTACTCTAATCAACCATTTATCCTACATAAAATTCAGTGTCAGTATTCACAACATGAGGTTGTGTGTGTGTGTTGTGCATGTGTGATTAAACCCAGGGACTTGTGCATGCTACTATTGAGCTACACAACAGCCCTACAATTGAGATTTTAATAAGTGAAGTGTCAGGAACTTGTTATTCGGTATGCATTTGAAAAAATTAAGTACTTGTAGATAATAGTAACATAGGTATATTTGTTGTAAAAAGAACTTGAGTTATCAATACTCAGTGTGGAGATTTCCTTTGTTTTCTCTTCTTCCCATAAATACTTAATGAATACCAATTAGATATAAAAAATTGTGTTGAATGTGAGGGATACATCAATGGAGTACACAAATGAGAAGTTTACATCCAGCAGGGAAGATAGATTTAAACAAGCAACCTCCAAGTGGCTGTAGAGTTTGTGCATAAGCTAGTTTATACAAATGTCCAAATAGAAGCATAAAGTAGAGATGTACAGAGAAAAGACCAAGACATTTCAAGAGGAGAAAACATCAGCTGGCTGTAGCATTCATTCATTCAGACTTTTTTTTCTGAGAGTCTACTCTGCTGGGCAGGTGAAAAAATATCAGAATTAGTTCTTCATCTTACATAGTTCACTTTCTGGTAGAGAAGAAAAGTGTTCACTATGTGATCACATAAGATATAAATCACCACCAATGGAAATAAATCCTGAAAGATGGCTGTGGTTCCGTGATGTTTGTGACAAAGGCAACAGACATAGACAAAAGGGATTAAATAACCTCCCTTAGGAAATACCTGTAATGGTGATCTGAAGGATAGAAAGGGATTAGCAATGAAGCATTTTCTAGGTAGAAAACACAGAGTTTGCAAAAGTATTATGTTGGCACACTGCAGGTTGTAGTCAAGGGATTCAAAGAAGACCTGCCTGTGTGACTGGAGTGCACTGAGCAAGGGTGAATGCAATAAAATAGGAAATGATTGTAGGGAATGAGAAAAGGGAAATGTTCCTTTTATTTTGAAATTTCCCAAGGTCACTATCCTTAAGCATGTCACTTTACTAGCTAAAGATTAGGAAAACTCTCATATATTCCCATCAGTTGTGCTCAGTGTTTTGAAACCTCACATCATTCAGTATGGTAGAAGCTCTTGTAAGTGCAGCCATCAGTTCACACATCAGCAACCCATCATCAGTGACATCGATAGGAGGTAACACGTCCATTTATTCTGTATGTACAGATATTTAAGTATGTGTGCCCTCTTCCCCCTTACTTCAGTGCTAGCCACTTCCTTCCTGTGATTTACAAACGGAGAGACTGAAGCATGAAAAAATAAAATAATTGATCGCGAAGTGCACATACAGGGAGGTGAAGGGCTAGAATATGAGTGTAGGTTATTTGACCACGGTATTATTAAACTGCAACCCTATACCAGCAATATAGTTATTTTTGAAAACGCATTTCCATCAGAGGGAACAGTTTTCTTGAGAAACTCAAAAGTAGGTTTGGAATTTGATGATAATGTAAACTGAATTTCTGAATGCCATATTGTTAACTAAATGGCACTTGCCTCCATGGGTGAAAAGATAAATCTGTGTTTTTTATTTTTGTCAGTAAGCGGCAGCACTCAATTCCATGGAAAGAGATATAGATAGGATTTCAGCATCACCGTTCTTATTTGTCATTGCCAACTTTCTGCACAGAGATGAGAATATGAGATTGATGACAGTGACAATGTCATGAAAAGCCCACGTACCTGACAGTACTGCAGAAAGGAGTCCAAGTTCCTTTCCAAGTGAAGGAGTCATTTCTCCTGGTTCCCCTTCCTAGAGTCTCACATGTCCATAAGAATTAAAAAATATATGTAAAGTATCTAGTGTGTAGGAGGAAAGGGAGACTGTCTTAGTTACTTTTCTCATTGCTGAGAGACAGTGCCCGACACCTGGAAGTTAAAGGGAGAAATATTTATTTTAGCTCACAGTTTTTAGAGATTTCAGTCCATAACCAGCTGGCTCCAAGGCAAGGCAGCATGGAGAGAGGAATGGCAGAGGAGAAACAGTCCATGGCAGGGCAGGCAGGAGGGCGTGAGCAGCAACATTGAACCTCCCTTTCCCTTTCATTACCTTCATGTTACAAACCTATTAGTTGGTGCCATCCACACCCATTATCCATACTATACTATACTATCCAGAACTATACTAAACCAAACAATGGAATAATTTAGTACTGCACACAGTTAATCCATATTCACACACCCTAGATCTAGCCACTTATTAAAAAAGTCACCCTAGGAGCCAATGAAGCTTTGGAGGAACATCTAGACACAACCTATAACAGAAATGTTTTGGTTTTCTAGATTTAGACAGTTAAGCACTATTCTAATAGCTTCTATTGTGTTTTTAATTTTGTTTAATAATTTTAAATATTGCCTGGTCTATAGCTCTTGCAATTGAATCTCCTTCATCATCATCTTTTCTTTCTTTCTTTTTTTTTTTCATGCAAAGGCATCCCTTAACAACACTTCTTCTGATCAGAGTTTAAAAAGTCAAAAATCAAAACAGGGCTTATTTTTGTGTCTTAGTTCAGAGTTTAAATATCACATGGCTCTATGACCCTGTCTAAAGTGACCTTCCTCCATGATTTTCTTTTTCAAAAGTGGTTTCTATTATAATCCCCTGATTACAGTGTGTAATTTCCTTGTCAACCCATTAAGAACTCCACCAGTGCCACACAGTGGTCAATACCTTGTGTTAGATAAGGAAGCTCTTAAGTCACTTTAAATAGAAGCCAAAGTGATAAGAGAAGCTAAGGTAATGGCAGCCTTGAAAATTTACACACTTCAGAGATAAATGTGCAAAATAAACTCAGAAACAATCATGAATATACTTTCCCTTTGGAGGAAACGTTGATCTGGGAAAGGAGTCAGGAGAGAGAACTTCCAAGACCTTATTTCTTCCTTTACAAGTGTTTGGATTGGTTGATCTGTTGTTCGCCTCAACTAATGAGGGCCCTCTTACTGTATCCTGAAAAGAGAAGTTATGACAGTGCTCTTTTACTGCCTTTATTGTTTTTAATTTTTTTTTAGTTGTCCCATCGACAGACAATAAAAATAATAAAACTTGTCTGTGGAATACCTCATAGTGGAAAATACAAGGCTTTTAGGGGAAATGTTCCTCCAACTTGAAAGTAGCATCCTGGCATCCCAGACATTAAATTCCGATTCCCTTTCAATTTTTCATTTGCTCTGCAATCTGCAGCCTAGTGACAAGAAGCAGTCTTGATTGGGAGTTGAATGGTGGCAGAAACTGTGGCTTTTCTACAGTGGTACTCCAAAAATGAATATACTGTGCTACCAGCAGCATGTGCTCAATAAAAGCTTTTTAAACTGAACAGGTTGCCTTGTCAGTGTTTGTACATATTTTTTTCCTTTAAGTGATTAGAAGAAAGAAGAATTTAAAATATTGTCAGATAACAGTGAGTGGGTAAAGTATTTTACTGTTTGCCAACCAAATGGTGAAGCTGGAAAACGTTTGCACATAAATGTTCCATTGAATTGCGGTTTCTAAATGACTATAATGTAAGTAAAATGACGAAAGAGTAGCATTTAGAGATAAACAAATGTATTACATCTGTGAAGCCTTCCTATTTATTACTTTGAGTGTCATTGCCATTGCCTGCTGCAAATTAAGTATCCCAAATGTGGCCTTCATTTGACCAGGTGGCCTCAATGTCTCTAAAATGAATGGGGAATCCAGGAATATAAATTATAATGACATCATAGACATCTTCCTCTTAACCTTGGCATTGATGTAAAATACTGCATTTTAAGCTTATTTCAAAGATTAAGCAGGAAATATCATCTTGAATAATTAATATATTAACAAGAATCCACATTGCTACTTTTAGCAGGTAGGTGATTTGGCTAATTGGCTCAATATTATATTTGTTAGCTATGAATTGTCTTTCAGCTAAAATTATATTTGTAGAAAAATAGAAACCAGAAAGGTATATTCTGTCTTGTTCAGCCAACTGTAGAGAACTGTGGTATAAATATGGAAAGCCATAAAAGCTCAACCCAGTAGTTTCCAAAACAATTCTGATAATTTTCTCTAACTGCTTTGTAATAGAAAAGGTCACTAAAGTTCAGAAAATTTTCACCCTGTCCACAGAATGTACATTGGTACTTTCTGTTTACTGCTTTACTTTTTCTTTCATAATCCAGGGTGCCACTATTATTCCTTGAAAAAATAAGTAATAACTAAACCGTCTACATTATTTTACTGTTTAAAAAAATACCTTTGCTTCTAATATAGTTGGTCTTTACAAAGCACCATGAGTTATGTTATATCATCACCACCATCTTTCCTATTTTATAGATATAGTATATAGAAATTGGAGATAGGAAATAACCTCAAGTTCATGGTACTAAGGAACAGATCTAGGAATTATAACTCAGACTTTGAGCTTCAAGTTCTATTGTCTGCTCACCATACCACATTGCCATTTGCATTTGAAATGGGCTCCATTCTGAAACCAAAGGAACAGATATTTACTAGTATGGTATCTAACATCTATCATAATTTGTGAAGATTTGGTAGACACATGTTCCAATTTTCATTCCCAAAAACCTATCTGTGATGAAATGTCTACCAGTGTACAGAAAAACGGATTACATTTTTAATATGTTAGAGTTTAGCCAATCGAAAAGATAGTTTTTCTCCTGCCATTACTCTCTATCTTCTATTTTTTAAGCTCAAAAAGTTGTGTCTTTTATGAATTGATGTTGGTAGAAGATGGCCATCATAATAGTGGTAGTTTTTAGCATCAATATTTTGAAACACTCATGTTGGTTTCAAACACTCTCCCTTCCCTTATCCCCTAAAATTCTGTTACTTACCCAAATCTCAAGTCTATAAACCAATGTTTGACTAAACAAATCCAGCGGTATGGGCGGCAAATAAACGTGCTTCCTGCCTGCAGTCTAAGCCCTTACAAATCCTCAGCAGAGTCAGGGACCACACAATTTTGAGCAAAAGTGTGAATGAGGCAAGCAAACTTCCTTCAGGAATCAAGATCAGCCTCTGGGGTGGTCCCTGGAGGCAATCTCCTGGGCCTCTGCACCTGTGTTAGGTCTTGTCCTTGTTAGGTTAATTCCATCCTGTTACTGAAGGACTGAAGAGCGCCTTCTCTTCCAGGTGCTGTGGCTTTCAGGCCATCTAGTGTAAGGCAGTACTGTACTGCCAGATGCCCACATATCCTGCCACCCTTAATCTAGTCCTATCATCTCCCTTCAAACCCAAAGATAAAATACGATACAGAACCCTTATCATCCTGGCTCTACCAAAGAAAAGGGATCTGCATATTTTTGCACAACAGGCTCATTTCTTCTGCAGGTCCTTGTTGCATGGCCAGTGTGCATGCATCACTGCTGTGACCCATGAGGATTAAGGAAAATGAACAACAGAAACTATCCAGGATTAGAGGTTATATCAGTGGACTGGGACCTGCAAAGGAATGTAAATGTGTCAGGCACCCAAGAAGAGCTATTTGAAAAGTCGAGTGGTGATAATAAGTGGAAACCAAGAATTTAAAAGCCATGCTTAGTGGATGATAAAGTGTTCAGAGGAAATATATTACCATTTGAGGGAGACCTCAGTGACACTAAAACCAAACATGGCAAATAACTCTCAGAAACATGGGCATTGCATCCTCAAATTGGATGATGCGATACTACTATTCTTTCATCAGTAGCAGGTAGGAACCTCTGATATGTCTGGAGTGGAAATGATACAAGAGAAAAAAATAAAACTCCCAACCTACTAGATGTCAGATGTGCTGAGTTCTTGTTCCTTGAAATCTAAGAATGAATTCTAAGGAACAAAGGAGGTTAAGAGTAGGAAAATTTATTGAGAGAGAAAGACAGCTCCTGAGAGACAGGAGGGACCGGAGTGGGTTGCCAACAAGCCTATTTTTCAGGGGAAGTTTTATAGAGCACAATCGTGAGGTGGGTACAGTGTGTGTCAAAATGATGATTCACCAATAACATTACAAGTGTAGTCGCTTAGGTAATATTGATCCAATGGGGAAACAGGTCATGTGGAAAATGGATATGAAAAGAACAAAGACATTCCAGGACAGAGTGGATCTGGAGGTCCTGGTCACCCACCAGGGTGACCAATATTTGTCCAGTCTTTATCAGATTGGATGAGTACATTCCTCAGCTTATTGTTTATCTCCCAAGCATATATGTAGCTCTGGTCATTTTATCCTTATCTTGAAGCCTGGCCTTCAGTGAATGCACATTTGGTCATGGTTGTATTCTTTTCTTGCATATTGACTCTGTTGAGGGCCCAGCCCTGTCTGACTGCCTATAATATTTTTACCTAACTCAGCTGTCTATAATAGAAAGAGCATGGTGGAGACACACATTTTTCCACAGGCATGTGTTTCTAAAGTCAGCCCTTAACAGCCAAACACAGGTAGTTAAGATCACTGTCCAAATTCCTTTAAATTGTGGTTATACATTTGGCCCATTAAAGACCATCTTGCTGTTTTTTCCAGGAATTGGAGCATACAAATAATTGTTTCTTTAGTTGAACATTCAGATGATGGTATTTGCTTGAGTTTAGAGCCGTGGTGTATGAAAAGTAGGTATTTTAAAATATTAGATAACACAGTGGTAAGATATTCAGTCAGGGGGAATCTGCGGTGACAGTTGACACTAAGAAGAAAAATGCATTTGTCTCCCATCTCTAATGCAGTAAGAGAAACTGACCACAGATGCTGCATACTGGACTGAGTGGCCCACACCATTTCCATGGCCGCCTCCTCTCTTGCTCAGATGTTAACCCACTGCACGGCCTCTGGCAAGTCATTTTGCCTCTCTGAATGTCAATTTCATCATCACCTGATGCTCAACCAAGAAAGAGTTTCATCTTCTGCGTAATGAAAATCATGTCAGTTTCAATGGCTGTTGTAAAGACCAGCTGAGACAAAGCATGTTAATGTATTTTCTTCCAATTAGAAAAGTAAGACATGCCTTTAAGAAAAAAGACAGAAAAAGACCTAAAGAAGAACTGTCTAAAAGGAGTAAAAATTAAGAAGAGGGACTTGCACTGTAATGAAAAATACATGAAGTATTAATTCAAAGATGTTACACAGTAAATGAAAAGGCAGCAATGTGCACAGTATGTTAGGAAAGCAACACACAACCCATTCTAGGGTACACAGTAGGCTCCCCAAGAGAGATGATGACTGAGCCAAGTCTTGACAGATGGCTGATAGTTAAAAAGGCCAAGAGAACTGGCAAAGTTTTATGCAACAAAAGCAGAAAAGCCTGAATTTTCATGGCTATGTGGGAGACAGAGAAACACTCCATATATCAAGGTTGTCAGATGTGAAGTGCGGCTAGGAGGCTGTGAGACTGAAGGAGACCGGGGAAAGGTCAGGTCATAGAGGGCCTTGTTGACATGCTAATGAGCGTTGGTTAATCTTTTGGCTGGTAATGATTTCACAGGGTTAAAAGCAAGGGAGGGAGATAAACAGGTTTGCATTTTTAGAAATTAATTACTGTGGCCTTATTTTGGGGTGCACATTGAAAGTGCTGAGATACCAGAGTCTGGAAAACAGGAGTGAGGTAGGCTAGGAGAAATAAAAACTAGGTAAAAGGAGACAAGGAAATCAAGATTTGTAAATTACACTTTTAAGAAAAACTGCAGCTTCAAGACACAAAAGTTACTCAAGCCTTTTTCCCTTCCAGGAAACTCCAGAAATTTTTTTTTTTCTAAAGGTTCTTTTACAATAAGCCTGAAAATCTAATCTCTTAAGCTGTCCTTTTCACCTATAAATTGTGCTTTCTCCATCCTCAAGAAGCAGCAATATTGGTAGGCAGCATATCTCAACTTCAAACACACGTAAATGGCTTGCACTGTAACCTGACAGACAGTAAGAATACACATCCTAGATCACCCTTCTTGGAGACAGCCCCTTAAATGTGTCCTAACTCCAGCTCTGAGCACCCACACTCTACTCTTCAGTGCATTTTAAAATCTTTGTCTCATAAACGTTTCTCTTGCCTCTTACTGGTGCATCCTGAAA
Organism: Hystrix cristata; assembly: GCA_004026905.1. Lineage (NCBI taxonomy): Eukaryota > Metazoa > Chordata > Mammalia > Rodentia > Hystricidae > Hystrix > Hystrix cristata. The sequence goes on from PVJO010008767.1 coordinate 58,525, forward strand.
ATTCTTTTTCTGGGACCAGAGTCAGTCAATCTACAAAGGCTTTAATTAAAAGCATGGGTTAAATTCCTTATTGTTATGGTTTGTGCCTAAATGTACCCCCAACACCTCATGAGGTCATAGATGGGGTTTTTTCAGAGGTGGCTGAATCTAGAGTGTGTGATGCTGGGATTAAGGGTGTATGATTACTAAATCAATCCACTGATTACTAAACCTTTCCTCTTCTAACTTTGAGTGCCATGTATTTTGTCTCAGCAACAAGAGGAAAGTAACTAAAACACTTATTTCAGCCTCAGGGACTCTCAGACCCAACCCCGTGACATGAGCACTTTATAATATTCCAGGTAGGAAATAATGATAAACTGTCCTAAAACAAGGGCAGTAGAATTAGAGGATGCATATTTGGAAAAAAAATTATGAAGTAAAATCATCAGGGCTTGGAGCATTGTTAGCATTGGGAGAAGGAGAGTGAAAAATGTAGAATGTTCAATCCCCAGCACCAAAAAAAAAAAAAAAAAAAAAAAAATAGAATGATCTCAAGTTTAACGTCATGGATGGTATATATCACTTACTGATTTTGGAAGCTGGTTACAATTAGAGATGAAGAGAGGACAAATTCGTTTCAAGTTTTATGATTTGCCTTCTAAACCCATATCCTTATGAGTATGAAAGGTGTCATTATTAATAATTTTGCCAGGACAGGGGCTGGGGATTTAGTTCAGTGGTTAGAGTGCTTGCCTTGCAAGCACAAGGCCCTGAGTTCAATCCCCAGCACCAAAAAAAATAATAATAATAATTTTGCCAGGACCATAAACCAGAAGTATATAATCTCAACACTGAGAGGGGCTAAGGTAGAAGGATCGAAAATTAAAGCCCAGCCTGGGCATTTTAGCAAGACCTAGTTTTAAAATAAGAAGATTTATTAAAAAAGGGCTTGGGACATAGCTCAAAGATAGAGCACTCCTGGGTTCAATCTGCAGTACTTCATCACAAAAAAAAAAAAAAAGAAAGAAAGAAAAGAAACTAAGATGGGGTAGGGAGAAAACCTAGGAAACACTAGAAGGCCAAGAGTAGATACTCCCATGGAGTGGTCCAAAATGTCCAACAACAGAAAAATAAGGTAGAGTACAGATTGAAAATAGCCCACTTGATCTTGCAATATGGAGTTTGCTTTAAGTAGAGTGATCTTATGGAAGAGCTGAACCCAGTGCCCAGGTACAGTGGATTTAAAAATGAAAGGGGAGTAAAAAAGTAGAGAAAGAAAGGGCATACCTGGAAAAGGAAAGAGGATTAGAGAATACAGCTAAAAAGAGGATAGCATTAAAGGAAGGTTTACTTCATATTTTTCTAGTTGATGAAAAAAATTTCCTATTTTTGTAGGCCAAAATTGAAAGGTACAATTTTCATTCAGTAGTTGCACTTTTCAAGTTTAAAGTTTGTACCACTTTTATTCAGTGATAGTATGAATTTACTGAGGTTTTGTTTTGCACTCTGTGCTTATAAATGGACAAAGAAGGGAATCCCACAGTCTTATTGGGTACTTTCCACAACATGCTGGGTGCAGAATTCTTTGAGAACACCTGGCACATGGAGGCAGCCCTCAGAAAATGAATGTGTGTGGTTCTCCAGGGAGAAGTCTGGGCCTGGGCGTCTGCTTTGCTGCCTGATCCTGAACTGCTACAGAAAGGCTACACCACTGATTTCCCTATATGGTATATGGGTAGGAAATGTGTCCTCTCTTCTGAGCAGTCTGTAGCCATTAAAGGCTCAGGAGGTTACCAAAAGTCCGGTGTTGGGAAATAATGACCCTCTTGCCTCAACTCGGTAAACTTTGGATGTACGTGAATGTTAGTCCAGAAAAGATGTATCTGTTCCATCGTTCAATCTCCATTTTATCTGCTAAGCTTATTGTTTCTGATCAGCTCACCTCTCCCAGCAATTCCTCCTCTCTTTCATGTAACACTTACGTTTTTGTATCACCCTTGTCTCTTCTACCTTCAAAGTAACCTATTACAGTGCTTATTCTCTCTTATACATATCACAGTGAAGGAAGGACCTATTTCCTATACAAATAATTGACTAAAAAACGATCGTTACTTTTTCTTCCATTAGTTGTTGTGAACATATAGAAAACAACCAATAGTTTATATATTTTTAGTTTTAGGAAGCCTTGCGAGATACTGAATTGTTTCATTCAGCGTACTCTTCTGGCATAGGAGTGAGCAAAACAGAGCATTCCTCAGATGCGTATCTCATCTCTGTTTCCATTTGGAAAGACTGCAAGAACAGTGACTGATGAGTTTTGAAACCACTGTGTGACCATCTCCCGTGAGACATCATCTGGCTTCAAGATGTTGGTTTAATACTGTTTTCTTATTTTCATTAACCATCTAGAACATGAAACATGTACTTTGGGGCAACTTACAAGCTATCCCATTGTTTTTACAAGATTATCAGGATCCTTATGTCAATTCCTATTCAGCAATAGACAAAACAGTTTGGGAAGCATGGACAGCTATCTCAGCTTTTCAGGGTGGGGTGGGAGTGCTGGTTGCACTTCTAAAGTTCACCCAGTTGCTTGCTGGTGCTCTTTATTCATCATATGCTCTGTGGGACAGGAATGGCTTTCCAGCAGGCATAAGTGATGATTTGCTTCTACATCTTAAAAGCATTAATCGTCTGTGATATGATCCATACGCTTTGTACAGGGACTGTGACAATTAAACCTTCCCATGACTCCTTTAGGGCATTTTGTTGGTTCCTTTCAGAATTCAAATACTCTGTCGTGTTTTTATTTCCAGCCAGTTTGTTCTTATGCATCTGTTCTCAAGCCTCATTTCTTCCCATTTTATTCACCCTCACCCTCACCATCTTCTCCAGTGGAAACTCTTCTGCGTGTGGATTTCTAATGGCAGCACCCCATCTCTGGCCACCCTCTAGAAAGTCATTTCCCATCACTTAAACTCTGTAATATTTTAAGAACTTCCAACAGAGCAATTATCAGTATACTCTGTGATTATCTCATTTTTTCTTACTTATTAAGCTACTACCTGTGTGCTTCACTTTAACATAAGCAGGAGTCTTTTTCTTTTATAGTCACCACTGTAAGAGCAATATCTGGTGTTAGGTGTGACCCATTCAGGCAATTAACAGGTATTTTTACTGAAGTATTTCTTTTCAGGTAGAACTGTCCATTCCTTCCTTTGTGCCTTGCCTTTTGTACACACTTAGAGCATATTTCCTGCATAAATCTGTCTCCTTGGTAGATTATAAACTTCCTGAGGGAAGAGACCATATTTACCTTATCTTTGATTCCCCAGAACCCAGCACAAAACTGACTAGTGAGTCAGTGCTCAATAAATATTTGATGACTTACTTACAGATTTTTGCTGCATTAAATTTTATTTAATAAGTTTTGCCTGAGCCCAAAGGGTACAAATTCCTCAGTTATATATCTGTGCTAACTGGAAACAGATATAACTGCTTTGTTTCATCTTTTAGGTATATGAAACAAAGGTATAGGGGGGTGTGTGTGTGTGTATGTGTGTGTGTGCGTGCATATGTGGTTTATATATTAGAAATTTTTAATTTCTACAGGTGAGATACTGCAAACATTTTAATTTAAAAGTATTCTATGCTTTCAATAAAATCAAATTTGTTCTATGTGATATTTAAATAGAAATTGAGTATCAAAAAAAAGAAATTGAGTATCATTTATGACAGTATTTTGACATGAGGGCAAATAAAAGAGGGCCCTCTATATCTATCCAGGTTAAGTTGCTTTTCTCCCCTAAATTTACTAAAAAAGAGATTGGTGATGTTGAGGATTATGGTTTCCACTGAAAACTCCTTGTCTAATTGCTCTGAGGTTGTGTTTGGAGGCTCTGGCAGGGAGCACATGCGCTCATGTGTGTTTGAATAAAGAGTCCCTTAAACTGATGTGCCCGCATTACCCATCCCAGACCAGGTGGGCACTTCTCACTCTCTCTGGCAGCAACACAATGCAGGAAGACCAACTGAAGTTTTCACCTCCTTACTTACTGTGAGCAGCATCACCTCAGGAGCAGCCAGGAGAGTGTTCTTTACTGTTCCTCAGTGAGAATTTCTGCCACCGAGCATGTGGATAGGAAAGGCAAGAGTCCTGAACTCTTAGTATATGTGAGAAAACAGTTCCAATGCATGTCCTCTTACCCACAGACAATTTTCTTTCCAACATGACCAGCATATCTAATCACATAATTTTATCTTTTTCTCTTCTGTGTGTGTGTGTGTGTGTGTGTGTGTGTGTGTGTGTGTTACTATGGATTGAATCCAAGGCCATGACACTGATCTGCATCACTAGCCCTTTCTTTATTTTTTATTTTGAGACAGGGTCATGCTAAGTTGCCCAGATTGGGATCAAACTTGTGATCTTCCTGCTTCATACTCCCAGAGTTCTGCAATTGCAAACTTGCACCACCACACCAAGCTGGAAATTTTCTTTTTGTGGGGGGTGGGCTCTGGCGATCAAACCCAGGGCCTTGCGCTTGCTAGGTGAGAGCCCTACCACTTGAGCTAAATCCCCAATCCCTTGGAAATTCTTAAAAGATACTTTTCACTCAATGATTTAACCCAACTATTACTATGCCTTTGTTTTTAATGCAGTAATTCGTTTCCTGAAAAATAGTACCTATTTTTTAGTTTTTAGAAGTAATTATCACCGGGTGTTGGTGGTGCACACCTGTCATCCCAGCACTTGGGAGGCTGAGGCAGGAGAATCACTGAGAGGCCTACCTGGGCTATGTAGTGAGTTCAAGGCCAGACTAAACTGCATAGTGAGACCCTGTCTCAAAAAACAACAAAAAAAGTAATTATCCACAAATTTTTCATCTGTGTTGTACTCTATATATGTATGTATGTATGTATGTGGAAGATAAAACCATGATACAATTTTTAAATTTAAAAATTGATATATAGAATAGTATTCTTCTAGGTCAAACAAATTAAATTCTGTTCCCAAAATATAAACTAGTAATCTTTGAAATCAGATTTGCACCTGATAATCACCTAAGCTTGAAGACACAGCCTATTCAAATTTCACTACTATTTTCCTCCATTTATGGCATATAGAACTCTACAATCCCTATTGCTTTCACTCATATCCATTATAAAATTTTTAATTTACTCCAACCATGACTACATTTAATAAGTGCTGTTTCAGACAGGAAGTGGAACTCTTGTAACGATGAACTCATTTCCCCAAGTTATTAAAGAAATCTGCTTTTATTGTGCAGATTCTTTTCAGCTTACCATATTGCATGGAATAGCCAATATAGTGGGTTAGATATAATGGGGAAAGAGGAGAAGAAAACAACACACACAATAATAGCTGACTTTTAATGAGAATTCTTTAGGGCTTCGACCAAGCAGATCCAAAATAATTTATCTTATGATAGTAGCAAAAGCAAATTACTCACAACATTATATTGTTAAGAAGTGTCGCAATATTCCCAGAGCTGCAATGCTTCCTCTTATAGATGTTTTACAATCAACTTTATAACTTTGCTATTAGTTGCTAAGAAACAAATTATAATTGCAGTTCAAATCCTTCCCTATGTTCGCCTCTTAATGCCCTATAGAACCGTTTATTTCTTTAAGATGATTAAATGATCAGCAAAGTAATTGTTTTGAGTATAACAAAGCATTTTTAGAAAAGAAGCCATGTTTGTGTTATTTTTATTTGGGGGGTTGAGGTTAGAGTCTTAGTTTCATTGAAATCACCATGTTGAAATGACATGATAATTTGGCAGACATTTAATGTCTTCTGTTACAGGCAGTTAGTTATTAATTAGAAATCAGTATTACTATTTTTAATCATTATGTGACATAAAAGTGATGTTTAACAATAGAGACTTTGGTGTAAAACTAATCAGAGTTCATATAACAATTCTGTCACAAGATGTGACTTTGGTTAAATTATTGAATTTCCTCAAAACCTGAGTGTTCCTGTCTGAAAAATGGTAATAATAATTTGTACTTTGCCATGTTATGTGGTCAACAAACAAGATAATGTATTTGAAGTATCTAGTAGTCATGCAATGAGTTGTGGAGATTATTCGTGTTATTGTTACCTCTTATGTACCTGTACCACCTGCCTGAAGTGATTGTAATCATGTACTGCAAACATAAGTAAAAGTAAAAAAATGTAGATATGAAAGAAGGAAAATATTATAAAAAAAACAAATAAAGTAATTAATTTATTGGAAAAAACAGCAGGGGGTTCTGAAGATATTTTTAAAAACCTTCAAAAAGATAAATGGCTAATAGGGAAGATTAGCAGTATATCACTTCAAATTAGTGTATTATTAACACTCTGTAAGCCATATCAAAATCAGATAGTGACATGAGAAATTTATTAATTTGTTTACTTATTTGAAAAGACACCTAACCATTGTTATTTTTTGTTAGTAAACATTTGTGGTACATAATATTTACATTCCTTGGAGTAGTTGGTACGTGTACATAAAATCTTAATTCCTTTTTTCACCCCCATTCTCTTTCCTCCCTCCCTGCTCCACCCATCTCTTGATCCCCTTCCTTTTTTTCCCCCCAAATGTTATAACAGCAGAATTCATAGTAGCTAAATCCTGGAAGATATGGCCTGTATGTCCCTCAACAGATGAATAGATTTAAAAAATTTGTTATTAACACACAATGCACTACTACTCTGCCATAATTAATAATGAACTTTAGTTATTTGTAAGAAAATGGATGCAACTTGAGACTATAATGTTAAATGAAATGAATTGGATGCATAAGTTTAAATATTGCTTAGTTTCTCTTCTATGACCAACCCAAAGTATAAATAAGGAGCAAAATAAAAGATAATAGAAACTAGAAAAACTTATCTTTCTCAGAGGGAAAGGAGATTAAGAGATGGAGGGAGAGGAGGGATAGGGGATGAAAAAAGAATTAAGATGTGTTCTGTACATATACCAACTCCACACAAGCAACATAAGCATTATGTGACACGCACTGACCATTATTATTTTAAGGTTAAGTACTCACTGATGAAAGGGTAAAAGTAGTGGGGAAGATTTTAGTCCCACCAACTAGTGGCCATAATGTGATGGAAGAAAAAATGTTGAACATCTGATTTATACTCTGCGCCAACAGATGTTTCCTGTGAGAATGAAACAGTCACCTTATACATCCACATTTCCAGGGTCAAATTTTGACCCCAAAGAATTCTAAACATTTTAAATTTAGTTGTAGTAAACACTATAGTTCCTACTTTTAGCGGCTCTGTATTTCTGTATTAGACACTTAGTGCCCAAGGACATGAACCTTCTCAGCAAAAGAGGTGATTTGTGCCTGTTGTTGTCTTTGAAATTCTGTAACTGTGATTCTCTGCCTTCCTTGAAAGTTTATCCCCACCCCCCACCCCCCCCAAAAAAACATAATTTCCATGGATTCTCCAAACCTCATGGTTTTTTTAATAAACATATTATCTTTCGGTCATTTTACACTTGGGTTCTAGATAAGAAGCACTCTAAACAAACAAACAAAAAGTGATTTTCCCGGAAAAGTCCAGATTTCAGCCAGACAGAATTTTGACAACCATTTCTGCCATTGAGTTCTTCCAAATGGGACATGATCTCGTACCAGTTTGGTATTTTATGTAGCATAAATTACACCCAACCTGCTTTGGGCTAACATCTGTTTCTGACCACTATAGGCAAGAGAGTCTGTTGTCCTTGCCAGACACCAGAAATGTTTGTTTCTATGGTTGAAGGAAAGACCAGTTTCATATGTGTAGTAGCATATTTTCATTCTCTGTAAAGGAAAGTTGTGATATTATATGTTATAGAGAATTAAATAATCCTTAGAGTCCCTGCAATATAAATTGTAGATGATATGAATTCTTTGCTGATTGTAATTATCTCTCACAATTGCAAATCCAAGTTTATTCAAATATTTTGATCTACATTTAAATACCATCTGAGCACATGATGTTATGCTAGGAATTCTGGGAAAATAGGGGACAAATCACATATGATCTTACCAGAAACTAAAATGAGTAGGAAAGGAAGAAATAAAGAGAAATATACATGGAGTGCTTAGCTGAAAACGAAAAGGAAAGAAACCAATATGCCAGAAACCCAGCTGAAATAGTATCTGCCAGAAACCTGAGCAAGGAGTAAAAGCACATTTAATCTTAATTTCAACAAATTCGAAATTACTGAAATCAGTAAATATCATTTATATTCTTCATTCCTTCATATTCTTCACTCCTTCTGTGGAAAGTGTAGCGAGAATTGCTGCTTCCTGTGTTTCTCATTAACAAATTGAATATAAAATACCTTACAGATTAAAAAATGAAAAAAAGGAGCAAGAAATAACACTATACCTATACCATACTGTGAATCATACCTAAGCTATATGCTAAGGATGTATGTGTGTATAATGCCTCAGAACACTGAGTTAACCCTTTTACTCTACCTTCCTTGAAGCATCTTTTTACGAAATGGGTTCCTACTGGCAATAAAGAGTTGAGAGCACATACCTATAACTGATTCCTACCTTCATATTGTATGAGATTTTTTTTAATGGAAAGGAATAGACAGTTTCAAAGGGTCCTGGCTCTCATACTAACAAAGAATTAATGTAAGACCCAGAAAATTCTGGCTGTTTCTCTAAGAAGTTATGACACACCACTGGGCAGACTGGAGACCAGGTGCCATGATTCTGTCTGGAGACCAAAAGCCAGTAACATTTCACTTTGAAAACCTTTTTAGTGCTAATCCCCTGTGGTTTCCAGGATAAGCTACTACTTTTCTTTATCTCTCTGCTCTCTGATACATAATAAAGGAAAGAAAAAGAAGCCAGGTGTTTCAGAGCCCCGTGGTGAAGAAAAGCAAGTAAATGCTTATGAAGCATTTTTACTGGGCTCCAGTCTTAGGCTGAAAGGGTCTTAGGATCAGTTTTGTGGCACATACTGGTCTGACCTATGTATTTCCCTAGCTCTGTAAGAGATCTTACAGAAGCCTGGTCCAGTTTCCTGACTGTATAGGTGAGGAGGAGTAAGACCTGAGGCGGTGCATGTAGAAGAAGGTCACAGCCATCTCCAGAGGCAGAGTCACCAGGAAGAGGGTATCTAGGGATTAAAAGGAATGAAGAATGAGTTAGAGACCAAAGGGAGTAGTCAGAAGCTCAATGTGATTTTTTTTTTTTCTCAGCAAGTTTGAGGCTTTTAAACTTTTTGAAACTTTTCCCTAGATTAATTGAAACAATCATTATTTTAGTGCTTAAATGCTTGCAGTGCTTAGAAACATTGTCTCCTCTGGTGTAAAACAGTTTTGAACCCAAGAGTACGGAGTCGTCACTTTAAAAAATTGTGTTCTAGATTTGTAGTGCCTGAGCCATATAGATAAATATCTTATCAAGTTAAAATAACTATTGACATATCACAGTCTTTAATCTGGAGAAACACAATGTATAATTTTTCAAATGATTGCTAATATCATGTTCTACAAGAAAATAGTTTCAGCAAACACGTTAGTGTTCACAATTTGCTTTCCTTAAATTACTGAAATTATCTTAGAGGTCTCAATATTGTATAAGGAGTTTGTTCATTCCTTCATTAAACAAGTATTAATGGAAGGTTGCTATGTGCCAGGCTCACTCTACTCTGGTACCAGTGACACACTTCTGCAAATTAACACTATATTCATTAGCAAATATGACTATTTTTTAAATCTAGTGTGAAATATGTTATACAACAGGAAGTACATATGTGACCTCAAGAACTAGAGGTAGCTAAGAGGAAAATGTGGGTTTTTTAAAAAGAGGAAAATATAAGGATACAATGAGAATAGAATCTAACTCTATGGTGTTCTGTGCTTAGAAGACATTTTTTACACATATATTATATGGGTCTGCCTGTCTGTCTCCCATTCTCTATAATTTAAAATGTGTTGTTTTTGTAGCTGTCATTCTCGGGCACATAAGTTAATTAACATGTGTATTCAAAAAATACTTGATTTCTGACATGTAACACGATTAAGATAAATTTATTTTTATGTAAACATTAACATTTATGTATAAAAGTATGTTGCTCCATTAAAAAAAAAATGTGTTCTATAGCTAGACATGGTGGAGCACATCTAAAATCACTGGACTCTACATGGCCTAGGCAAGAAGATGGCAAGTTCAAACACAATCTGGGCAACATAGTGACTTAGTGATACACTGCCTCAAAATTAAAAACAAAACGTGCCGAATTGTAGTTCAGTGTGAAGGCCCTAGTACCAGAAGAAAATGTATTCCTGGCATTTTGAAATATCATTTTATCACTACAGGCTAATTGCTGCTCTTCCTGATCCACTAGATTGACATTTAATGAATGTTCATGACAAATTCATTCTTTAGTTGAACTCTGATTTTTTTTTGCTTCCTTTTCAGTGTACAATATTTCTAATAAAGGTGTCATGCATAATTCCGTGGTGAAAGTCAATATACTCTTTTACTAACCATAGCTCTTTCTCATCTTCTGAGTGTATATTTGTCAGGAAAAAGACAACTGTATCATGATTTCAATTTTTATATTGTAGAGATTGGTTACTTTCATCATAGTACTTATTGAAAGTTTTCTCTGTTGTAAGATAGAAACTTGCACCTGTGTGGGGACTAGGACAGTCACATGAATGTGTCGAACAGGGAAAGGCATGTAAGGTCAATAGAGATACGTGATCATGGTGGCAAACAGAGCTGCATGCCCCTGCTTATGTCATCCAGTATTTTGAAAGCAAGTTAATCATTAATGCTGGGCAAGCACAACACATATGGGGTTAATTGTCCTATCATTGTTACAGCTAATTTAACTTCCACATACATTATAAAGAGAAACATCAAATAGAGGAAATATAATTAACTCCATTTTTCAGATTAAGACACTGAATTTTAAGAGGTTAAGATTTTCACCTAAAGTTGTACAACTAACAAGTAATAGAAATCATACTCGAATGCCTATAAACTACAACTGTGGTCTAAGGGGAAAAAGGTAATATGAGGAATGAAGCTGGTTGGTGCTCAAAACATATTAAACTAGAAATTAAGTGACTTGCATTTCAGGCTAAGCTTTGCCCTTAGCAAAACAGCTTTAAAGTGATGTGTAAACATTTTGATTCTCATTCTGGTACATTTAGGATTTTATGCCCACTATGGAATCCCACACTGGATTCTAGAAACCATTTCACGAGGTAACATTTATCAAATATATACTGGTAAATTGACGCAGACACATAAGGTGGGTTGCTACTTAAGCAGTCTCTTTATCCCTTCAGAAACAAAATAAATTTGTATGGTGCCATCTTCTGTGGTACTTACTCCAAGGTAAGAGCAGAGCATTTAACCTCCCTGCACTGCATTCTCCTTACCTGCAAAATGAAAGGGTTTGAATGATTTATTTTTAAATTCCCTTTGAGGTGTGATGTACCATTAATATGTGTATTTAAATGATTAAAATAACTCATGGTGGAATACTACAGAGATGTCCAAATTGAGATGATGCCATGGGAAATGTGACCTGAACCTAGGAAGAACCCAGCAGTATTTGAACCAGGAGTATAGCAGTCAGGCAGAGCGAAGTAATTAGCCAGCTCTCCAATGACCAAAAAGGAGCAGAGTATTGGTGGCAGAAACTGTTGATTTAAAATCCCACTTCTACCTGCTGTTTGATAGTGGTCGCATTTTGAGTAAGTTGTGTAACCTCTGTTTGCTTCATTTCCTCTCTGTGTAAGGCAGATAATATGATTCACACGACCAGCTGGTTTTGTAGATTCAATGCTGTGGGCTTATAGCAGCACTCGGTAAGCACTATGTTTCTTTCTCCTACAGGCAGAAATGCAGTTAGAAGTGTAGACAACTTTTTCTTTGCAGTACTGGAGATTGAACTCACGGCCTTCACACTGAACTACAGCCCCAGATCTTTCTTGTATTTTTATTTTGAAACAGGGTTTTACTATGGCTGGGCTGGATTCAAACACGCAGTCCTCCTGCCTCCACCTCTCAGAGTGCTATGGAGTACAGGCACACGCTCCAGTGCCCAGTTTGTAGAAGAGATTTTGAAAAAGAGATGTTTTCTTTTCCATACTTGAATAATCAAGCTTGACAAGTTCCTGTTTGGATATACTCTCACAATTTATCTTACTTGGCTCTAGTCACACCAAACCCCAAACTCCAAACCCCAGCCCCTAGTTTTACTTATTCATCAGGCTAGTCATAGGGATAGACACGTTCATCCTCTCACAACTATTCATTGTGATCTACTTTGTTCTTGGCATTTCATAACAGTGTTGTGTTAGTCAGGTTTCTTTAGAAAAAGAGAACCATAAGGATATAAGTATTTATTTTGAGAGAAAAAAGGAGAAAGTAAAAGAGGGAGAGGTTAATTGATATGAAGAATTGACTCACACAGTTATGGAGACAGTTATGGAGACGTGACTTTCTGCCTCCAACACCCAGGAAAGCTAATAATGGGATTCTAATCTGAAACTGAACACCCGAGAACCAAGGAAGCTAATGTAAAACTTAGTCATAGGGCAAAAGGAGGACTATGTCTTAGCTCAGTAGCCAGGGAGTAGGACACACAAATTCCTACTCCCTTTTTTGTTCTATTCAGGCCTTCAGTATACTGAATGATGCTGCACACACTGGGGAAGGTAATATACTTTACTGACCCCTTTGATTAAAATGCTGATCATATCCGAAAACATCCTCACAGACATCCAGAAATAATGTTTAACCCAGATAGTTTTGGCTGAGTTGCATTGACGCATAGAATTTCCAACACAGAAGTATAACGCGAGTGAGGTCTCTGGTTTTGTGGTGCCTATTAATAGAGCGAAGCCAAAAGAGAAACCAAAAATAAAAGACAGGAATAAGACAATGTAAAATAGTGATTATGCTATGGTAAAAATACATAAAGACTAGAAGAAAACTTCCAAGGAGTGGCCAAGACAGCCTTTCAGAGCGCAGGCCTGCCCTGCACACCTGGCACTACCTAATGGACTGGCCTGTCAGTGAGGTTGATATGTGGGCTTAGACATGTAAGACAAGAAGTGATTCTCACCCCTCATCACTACCTTTTGTTTGCCTAAAATAATGAGCTGCATTTGTAATTATCAGTCCATTTCACCTTTTTCAAGAGTCCTATTCATTTTCAGGCAAAAGAAAGAGGTCTTACTGGAGCCAGGAGTGGCATGGTCTCAAGAAAAAGTGCTTTCTGCCTATAATTCCCTGCATTTAACAGCTGTTAGATCTGTGTTTATGGCGTGCAATTGAATTGTCCAGCGAACACTATCACAGGTCAGTGAAGGCAGCTTTCCAGGAGAGTAAAATCTTGTGTCAGTCTTGAGGCCAAAAATAAAATATTAACTTTAAATGCAGTGAATGACCTCAATAATTCATTCAGATGATTCTATTTTGTGTTTGAACGTTTTTAGTATTCATGCATGCAAAAACTGTGTTAGAAATTGGTGTGATAGGTAGGTGTTATAAAATGAATATACAGTCTGACCTTGACAGATAAAAGGAATAAAAAAATTTGAAAGTATGTCAAGAAAATCAAATACTGGATATTTTTGTAAGTAAGAAATATGAAGGGGATTATTGAAAAAAGCATACAACCAGAATTAGCTTACCCTGTGAGTGATATGCTGAGTAAATACACAGGGCTCATTAAATACCAGACTTATTGCTATAAACACTATGGTGTCAATGTGGTCAACATCTATACTCTACACAAGAACACAGAGAAGAAAAATCATGTAATGATTGAGTGGAAGGACTGAGATCAGATTCCCTTAGCCCAACTTCAGTCTCTGCCACTTACCAGCTCTTTAACCACAGACAATTTTTTTAACTTGTCTGAATCTGTTTTCCCCATCTGTAAAATGGGGCTGCTATAACATGCCCTTAATGAGTTTATTAAGTTGGCTAATGCACAGAATGTACTTATCACAGTCCTGCCAAGTCGTAAGGCATTATATATAATGTGATAATAACAATTATACTATCACAGCATCATAACAGCATCAGCTAATATGTATTAAAACTTACCGTGTGTCGGGTAAGCACTTTACAGACCCTAGCTCTCTTAATTTTCACACAGACTTAATGAGATTTCTTACTATCCTCATGCGTTACATTAGAAAAATAGAGCATGGAGAGGTTACATGTTTTTCCTAGGTCTCACAGCTAGTAAGGGGTAAAGCCAGGATTTGAAGCCTGCTAGCATAGCATGCTTTTTTGTATGTTTATATTAGCTGCCATTAATAAACTAATATTTCTATTAATTAAAATGGGTAAGAACCATAACCTTTATTCATGCTTATTCATTGTTATTTGCGTGGCATTGAACTAGGTAGCTCTTGGACTGTTCTTGACCTAAAGAAGGGGTTCGGCTATTCCTTCTTTTTTTGGGGGGGGTGCTGGGAATCAAACTCAGGGCCTTGCTCTTGCTAGGCAAGCAGTTTACCACTGAGCTAAATCCCCAGCCCCCAGCCCTTCTTTAAAAGTCCTTTCTTTCTCCTGTGCTTCCAGCTGGTGCCCATGGTTATGGTGCCTATGGCTAGAGTCATGGTGTCTCTCTGAAACCTGGAGGAGGAGTATGGACAAATCTAGGTTCTCAAGAAAGCACAGATACTAATAAGTGTCTGATTTATTTCACTTAATAGTATGTTCTCCAGGAACATCCATTTATATACAAATGACTCTAGTTTATCCTTTTTTATGGCGGTGTAGTACTCCATTGTGTAGAAAAACCACATCTTTTTTAGCCATTCATCAGTTGTTGGGCATTTAGGTTGTTTCCAAGACTTAGCTATTACAAATTGTGCTGC
>PVJO010008768.1:0-73267 GCA_004026905.1 Hystrix cristata
GGTTCTCCAGCTGTTATTTCTGTTGGGTTATATGGACAGTGAGCCTCTGTTCTTCACTCCCTCTCTCCAGATACCCTGGTGACCGAATGACCGTCTGTATCTCCACACCCTCAACAGGGCTCCTTTTCTCAGCTCCTCATCGTCACCTTTTGAGTTCATGCCCTCCACAACTTTTCCACTGAAGCCCTCTCCCTCGCCAACCCCTGGGTGTGACCCATTCTTTCCTCTATCTCTGTCCTCCGTGCTTGCTCTCTTTGCTTAGGACAGACCATCCTGTTGGTGCTGGGAATAATGTCTTCTTGCCTTTCTAGCCTGCTTGTCAGGCTCTATCCCTGGAGCCAGCTTAGGTTTCCTTCCCACGTCCACTCTAAGCGCCTTGCCTTCCTCCTGGCGCTCACCACTCTTGGCTATTGTGGCCTTTGTGTTTGACCGTTCCCTCCTCCACTAGACGTGAGCCCTTTTGGGAATGTTACCCTCAGCATCTAGCACACTATCTGGTGCAGAGAAAATTCTTGGTAAAATTTTGTGTAAACCATATAAATTGATAAAAATAGATGGTACTTCTAATGTAACCCTGCAAAGTAGGCAAAATATCATCATTCCCAATTTACAAATGAGGAAATTGAGCAACAGAGACATTAAGTCACTTTCCATATGTCACATAGTCAAGAAATGAAGATGTGACTTTCGAATTTACAGGCTGTCTCAAAAGCCTGCATGCTTATCGCTACTTTATAATCTATGCTCTTGCTTTTGAGTTACGAATTGGGGCCGGGAATTTAGCTCAGTGGTTAGAGTGCCTGCCTTGCAAGCACAAGCCCTAAGTTTGATCCCCAGCACCAAAAGAAAAAAAAAAAAAAGAATTGAACCATGGCAGTTACAAAGTGTTGTTTGCCAATAATTCAAAATAAGCCTGTTTAAAAGATACGTATTGAGTAGTAAAACATGTTTGTATTTAGGCTGTTTTAATCTTGAATGAATATACATGTTTTATGTACAGGTCTAGTTGTCGGGAACCTGGGACAAAAGTACAAAGTAAGGAAGATGAGAAGGACCAGAAGAAAAATACTAAACATCATGTCCAAAGGATAAAGCCAAGGCCAAATCCCCAAAATGTGTTTAAAATGGTCCTATGGCAAAGGCAGGGCAATCTGAGAGAGCAAGAACAATGAACGGTGTATTAGTTACAACATTCACACAGACAGGCCAAATGCAGGAAGGTTGCCAAAAGTCTATTTGTGCACTGGTGACCCGAAAGATCCAATCAAGGGCTGGGAGCCTACGGCAATGTCCCGTGTAAGTCCATGTGTGCACTAAATGGCTGAAGAAATCTACACTGAAACCAGGATAAGATGCTTGGAGCAGAGATAAAGATCAGAACTCCCCCGAAGCAAACAGTAGCTATCCTCCACGACAGCAAGGCCCTCAGCTCCTGCTGTGACAAGAGCAGCCGAGTTTCCTTCTGGAGAACCAGCCACAACACAGCTTCTCCTGGGAAACAGCTGGCTGCTATCCTTTGCTCCCCTTCCCCCTTATGTTGTGTCAGCAACAATCCTCAGGTGGATCCTCTAAACCCAGAACCACACCAACTCAGTCCAGCTGGGTGTTCCTGCTCAACTTGACCATATCAGTCCACCACAAATGGTCTGGAGGTTGGAGAGGCAAAGAGACTTGCAGATTCTATCAATGTGTTTTTGCTAGTAAGTCACAATGGGAGATAATTTTATGTCTGATTAGTTTGGTCACAGTGAACACTGACCTACTCTTGACAGTTGTAATTCCTCTTCACTTCATTGTACCTAATAGCCTTGAGATTACACTGTGGTGATCAATGATAGCCATTCAACTTGAGAATTTATATCACAGATATTGGGTTTCTCAGATTTCTGTGAGCCTTATATTTGGGTGGAAGTATTAATCATCAGCAATATAGTTAAGTGGCTATACTGTGGCTGACAATGTCTTCCACGCCCACCAGCATTGCATCTGTTACACATGCTTCCTTTACAATCAGATGAAGCCCAGCTAACTCCTTAAACTGAATTAATCATGATCTGTAAATAAACAGTATTCTAGATAAAATAAAATTTGATGCCTGGAATAGAAGACTATCCAGGGAATAAAAGTAAGAAAATTGAAAATAACAGCATGGAATATCAGCAAGGTATTCTCCATCATTCTTAAACTTTCCTGTGTCCTTAGTTCACAGGCATCCACAAACCAAGCAGCATCACTCACAAATGAGTTCCAAGAAGGCTGGCGCTGAAGATTTTTCCTTCAAAACATGACACTGGTTGCTATGCATCCAAATCGAACATTTGAAACTCATGTCAGATCAACATCCCCACCCGCCCACACACACTGAGCGGCAAATATGCTTATAAATCTCTATAGCTCAATCAATTAGCACAGGACCTGGTTCCTTTTCAAGTTTTATTTTTACTAGTACATATTTGCACTACATAATGAATACATTCATCACGGGTAGTTTGGTACATGTATATATCGTATTTTAATTCTTTTTACTTCTCCTTCCCCTTCCTTACATCCCCCTTCCTCCATCTCTTGGTCCCCTGTAATGATGGCTGGCAGGGTCCCTAGCCACAGGAGTATTCTTCTCCCTCTGGGGCTGTATTTGGTGCCATCGGTAGACTTCCCCCCCACCTGGGCAGAAAGGCTCTCAGAAAAACAGGGCACAAGGACAGCAACAGATCATGCTCCAACGTCACATTCCCAACAAGCCCCTGATCTGTGAGTGGGTGTCGAGTCGAGGGAGCAGCTCTGTTGGTCAGTGTGCCGCCTCAGGCTTCCAGACTGTTCTGAGCTACTAGGTCGGCTGAACCAAAGAAGGCACTCTCCTCTGAGGGTAGAGAATTTGCTGCTTTCCAGAACTGGGACCGTCTCCCTTCAATGTTACAGTGTGTCTGGAGAATGCCCTGAATAAAGCCGAAAGGCTAGATCCTGCCTTGACTCCTCACAGTTTAAAACCTCAGAAAGCCATTTCACCTCATCAGGTTTCCATTTTCTTATTCGTAAAATGAGATACCTCCCCTCATTTCTGTAAAAACAATATATCTGAAAGTGCTTTGTTAAGCAAGTCTGAATAATATGACTGGTATTATTGGTGGTATTTGTGGCTTTATTAATTTTTACTGACTTCTTGAATAACCTATTGACTTCAGCAGCATAAAATCAGTAAAGTCAAGAGGGGCGTGTTAATGCTTCAAGGGGTTTGCTACACACGAAATTTGAAATAAAATCTCAACGGTATAAAAGAACAGCCAACATACTTCCTGCCCTAAGCATTGGATTGAGCTTAATGTTTAGTTCAGTTTAGTTTAGCTGATTTGAGTTTAGTTTAGTTCTTTGATGTAGAATGGCATCCCTTCCTGTGATGTAGTATATTGAGGCAAAGTGCACCCCAAAGCACAACTTATCTAGTAATATGACAGCAGACTTTCCCCACTCGGTCCAGTGACTCACAGGATAAAAGTCTCTGGAAACAAAACACAGCCAGAAATAATGCTCTCCCGGGTCCCCGTGTGTTCCTATTCCAGTCAGTCAAACACCTAAAATGGACTACCAGAGTCCTCAAGGTTTCCCTGTGACTCTGTCCTCCACACCTCCCCGTGCAGCCGTCAGCCACCACACAGCATCTGCACTGCAGCCTGCACAGAGTCTTGTCACCCACTCAGCCCCTCCAGCCGCTGCCTCGGCTTGGTGCCCTGTGACCTCACCCTTGACCTCCTCCTGAAATTAAGTAGTCTCTCAGAGACGGAATCACCTGACCCAATGGCTGCCTCTTAGCCATCAAGCTCATTCTCCTTCCGCTTGCTACTCTTGATCTGCTCTCATTTGTGAAAACCTCCTCCTGGGGTATCTGAGTAATGCCCCTGTATTTTTCCACTGTCCCCAACTTCTGTGACTTTCTTTCCTTCTCTGGTTCTTCTAAAGAGAAGCTCCTTCACTCTCTTCCTTTTTTGTTCTGTTTTCCTCTGCAGAATAATCACCCATGGCCATGACTTTATTGCCTCTTTATGTGATTTCCAACCTGACTTTTTTGGTAAATTCCTGTTCACATTTCTAACTACTCACTGATTTCCATGTAGAGATTCTTATCAGTTCCTCAAGCTAGAAAAGATCAGGATTCAGTCATTCTGTCTATCCTTCCTATTGCAGATCACTGATTTTAAAAAGGAAATTGAGAAAGCTCATCTTTTTTATTTAAAAAAATCCTAATTCTATCAATTTATTCCTTTAATATTTCTCCCTATGTGTCCTTTTGCCCTTTTCAAATTCTTATTTAAGGTTCTGCTTACATTTAATCTTCTTACATTTAGGACTTCTTTGACCCCAGCTACACTGAAAATTCTATGCTACACATTTATAAAAGCAGAGGTCATGGGTTAAATGACAGTGTATTTCTCTTTGCATTCATCTCCACCCCCACATGTGCCATATCCAATATTTTGTAAACTTTCAAAAATGTTTCTTGAGCATATGAAGAAAACATTCAAATATTTTGAAAGATAGAGAAGGAAATATAATATGCACATGTCTTGGTTCTGCCGTAAATATTTACATAAGCAGGATATGTAAATAAACTCACACTTTTTGAATTAACCTATAGAGAAAAAACATTTAAATATAATTATGTGACAGATTATAAACATTTTTTATTTTAACACTGCAAAAGTTGAAGACATGGTGAGTGAGCATGGGGAAAAGGAGCAGAGGGACATTGTGGGACCATAATATCTTCGCAAGTTGGGTATTAGACTGTCATGAATCTGGATTCAGACTCGCTAGTCTTAAATCCTTCTGTGACTTACTTACATGGTAAATTTAGTTTTATCGTTTAAATCTAAAATGTTTCCCAAAAGTCTCATGTGTTTGGAGGGTGACTGGATCATGGAGGCATTATACCCATCAGCAGATTCATCTATTGATGAGTTCAGTAGTTCCCTTTCTGTTAGGAGATGGGGCCTTGTCAGAAGAGGAAGATCACTAGAAAGTTGTGTTCTTGTCCTTGGCTCCTCCCTCCACTCTATGCCTCCATGATTTCCATGATGTAATCAGCTTTCCTCCACCAGGCCTTTCCACCATGTTATTTCTGCCTTGTAGCTAAACAACTATGGACTGAAATTTGATGAGAAAGCTGACTAATACAGAAAACTGGTACCACAAGTAAAGTTGTTTCTGTGACTCTACCTGATCATGTGGTATAGAAGCCTTTGGAATTGGTTTTGGGAGAGGAGTTTGGAAAGCTTTGATAACATGGGATAGAGGAGCTCTAAAACACCGTAAGCTAAGTCTGATGGCTGATTCTGGTTGGAGGTCAGAAGATCACAAAGCTGAGAGGAATGAAAACAAGGAAGGCCAGGTTCATGATGGTGTAGATGGGAATGAGGACTTTACTGGAAACTGAGTAGAGGCCATGTATGTTTCATTTTGGTGAATAATTTGTGTAATGTTTTCCCCATGTCCTAATCCTAAGACATGTGTGAGGCTGAATTTACAAGTGGCAAACTAATTAATCTGACAGAGGAAATTTCAAGGCAGCCCAATGTTCAGGCTATGGTATAGATATTGCTGGCTGCTTTTAGCTAGATCTACAGTGATAATCAGAAACAAAAAGCAGAACCAAATGATATAAAGACTTGCCAGAAAGGAAGTACCTGTAAAGTTGGGACAAAGGAGAATATGGTTCCTGAAAGATTAGCATAAATAGAAGCTAAGTATTTACATCAGGAGAACAGGAAAGATGGCTTGAAGGCATCTCAGAAATTGGCCAGACTACACCCATCACAATCTCAAAGATAAAAAGGATGACTTCCTTTGAAAGATTTTGTTTTGAGAAGAGAGTCCCAGGGTCCTCTGCTCATTCAGGCCCACATAAGACTCAGAAAGCAATTTCCCCACATTCAGCCATCGAGGCACCCAAAGGCTGCTGCAGCCATGGCCTAAGTGGGCCTGGCTACTGCTCAAGCTCATGGCACATGTTTATGTCATCCACTGTGCTGGATTTTCAGGCATGTAGAATGCAAGGATAATAGGTCATGGAGGCTTCCACCCAGATATCAGAAAAAGGCTTGAAAGATCAGGCAAAAATGTCTGAAAGGTGAGTGTCCCTACCAGCTGCCTGTGAAAAGGTGATGCATGAAGTTATAAAGATGAAGCCAAAGGTGCATTGGAGACCCTAGAAATTTGTAGAAGATGGAATGTGAAACATCTGCTGAGGGAAACTGTGGGCAGTGAGGAAGGCCAGCCCTCCCAAGAGTGAGGCCATGTGAGCTACAACCAGCAATGTCATAGGAATGGAGCCACTCAAGACCTTTGAAGCTCACATCTCACCATACCCTGGCCCCACATACCAGACATGGAGCTACAGGATTTAGTGTTCACTCCGCTGGGTTTTAGTCTTGTTTTGCTTCAATTCCTCTCTATCCCCCATTTTTCCCTTTTTCAGGAACATTTGTCCTGTACCATGTTGGAAGTATTTAACTTTTTTTTTTCTTTTTTATTTTTATAGGTGCTCACAGCTAAAATTTTACTTTTGAGTCTCAGAGATTTTGGACTTGAACTTTTCACCAATCTTGGAACTGTTAAGACTTTTGCAGCTTTTAAAATGGACAAGCCTTTTGGTTTTTGTTTTTGTGTGTGTGCGTGTTTTGTTTTTGTTTTTGCTGGGGATCGAACTCGGGGTCTTGTGCTTGTGAGGGAAACACTCTAACCACTGAGCTAAATCCGTAGCCCCTGGACAAGCCTTTTGGGAGCCAGGAATGGAATATTATTATTTAGACCTAAAATCTACCCACAAAGTCTCACATGCTAGGAGGTGGGGTCTGGTCAGAAGAGGTGGGTCACTGGGGATATGACCTGGAAAAGTGTGTTCTTCTTCCTAGCTTCTTCCTTTGCTGTCTACTTCCTGGCTGCCATGGGATGAGTAGCTTTCCTCTGTCATGCATTTTTATATGCTATCTCTGCCTTGGAGCCAGATTTTCATGAACTAAATTCACTGAAACTCTGAGCCATAATAAATCTCTCCTCCTTTAACTTGTGGGTTTTGGGTATTTTGTTTCAGCAGCAGGAAAGCTGACTAATACACTTAGGCAAATTGTCCTCCATATCCCATGCCTTAGTTTTCTCATCTGTAAATTAGGAATGTCTTTTAAATTTGCTGTATGGTTTAAACAATATTATTCATATAAACACCTAAAATAGGATCTGCACATAGCAAGTCCCAACAAATTTTAGCCACCATTATCGCACACCTTTGAGCATGAAGAGACAGGGTCTAAAGTTGACAGAATCCAAAACCAAGATTTACACATACAAAGAAATGAAGGTAATGCAGAAACTAAAAAGCAATCCAAAACCTGGAGTAGGAGGGGGAATTGAGAAGAATGGGAGTGAACTAAATCTTCATATTTCAGTACAACCTATTTTAACAGATAGTGGAATTTAAAAATGACCATCAGGAGAAAACAAAAAATCAGAAACTTCTACAAGTGCTTTACTTCTAAGAAGATTGACTGGAAATAGAAAGGGCAGGGAGAATCTATTGCTTTTCATTGTAATTTTTCTTCTATTTGATTTTTTTGCCATATACATATATGATTATGAATTTTTAAATGTGGACACATTCATAACATTTACATTTACCTGCACATGAGGTGCTTCAAGCAGGACAAGAGTTGTCTGACTCCCTGGCAGCACCTGATATGACTCTGCCAATGATGCGTACACAAAAACCTGTTCAATGAGTAGTGTTCCTACTCTTAACTGTATCTAATTAAGTTTCAGTGGTGACTAACATTGTTACTTTCCAAAAGAATAAGATTGTCTTATTATCAATATAGTAACAAAGCTGAAAACTACTTATACTAAATAGATCAAACTCAGGTCTTTGTGTTTCACTTGAAATTGGCAAACACATGCTTCCTTTTTTCTCCGAAACTAATACTCAGTGTTCTCAGCACTTCAAGGAATCAATGTACATTAAAAATGACCTGTTTCTTAGTACATAAGATGATGACAGTCAATAGTCAGGTTTGCTTTGCCATATTTTGTACACATCAGGTTAGTATAAATTACACAGAAATATTTTACCATATTATAAACAGAACCCATATTTCAGCTATAGTAGAAGATTTTACGGTTCTTTTTTTCACAAAACATAATTGTAAAGCAAAATGTTAAGAGGAAATTTATTCAAGAGACTTACATAATCCCTTGAAGGGATACAATGCTTGTAAAAGGAATTCTGATTTTTAGTCAATCGTATCATATCAAGTAGTTTGGATTTAGTTCTCTTGAAGATACAAGTTCTTAGGACTATTGGAAAGCCTTGATGGGTTAAGTAAGGAATACCTTTTTTTTTTTTTTAAAATCAACTTACGTATGTGTAAGTTAAAGCTATAATTATATATATTTATTAGAGGTATACATTTTAGAAAAATATGTGTTCCATAAGGACCTTATTGATAGATATATGCAAACATAAGCTAGTAATTTGAAAAATGTTTGGGAACTGGGCAGAGAGCTAATATTACTGGGAACAAATCCTGGGTTTAAATTAATATTTAACTTTAGTTCTTTATCTTTTGTATGTTCTCTTTATGGAACACTTTCTATGGCCTAATAGCCAATAATCCACAAAAATAGCATTTAAACTAGAGTGATGGAGTATGGTTCCTGACAGGCTACCGACTTACCCTTGAACTGATATGTGCCCACTTTGATCATCCTTATATTTTCTAGGTGTGGAATTCTTAACTGTATCATGAGAAAGTTCTCTAAATATTATTGCAGATACAGAAAAATCACTAAAGATGTGCATGTTGTTGAAATTTTTCTGTTTAGGACTGAGATTATTTATTTATTTGTGAATTTATTATCTATTTTACAGTGCTAGGGACTGAATCCAGGACCTTTGCCCTGAACCATCTCCAGTCCTTTTTATTTTTTATTTTCTAGTCTCACTAAGTTGGTGAGTTGCCCAGGTTGGGCTTGAATTGTAATCTCCTGCCTCAGCCTACCCGAGTCCTGGGTCTCTGGGAGTGCTCTACCAGGTCCCGGGTTCGGAGGTTAAACACTCAGCTGTGACAGGTTCAGGCTGAGGTCCACTTCCACGGTGCCTAAAGTTCCCACTGATGCATGGAACTGTTTGCTTTTGCCCTCGTTCTCACTATAAACATGTATGTGAAAACCTTGCTTCTTTCCTAAAAATACAAACTAGCTCTAAATGAGTTAAGAAACGAGAGATTTGCTTAAAGTTAGCAAAATACAGAAATGATGTCAAAAGAACCAGGTAGGAATATTTAGTAAATGAATAATGATTCAATTCATTTATGAATGAATAATTATTCCCTACAAGTGATTTTTCTGAGGTTTATTTTCTGGATTGGTAATTTGTAGTGTGAAGTAAATAAAATTTCCAGATAATCTTCAAATGTTCTAATCTACCAGAAAAAAAAAAATCACTAGTCTATTTTAGTATTTTCTTACTTTAGACTTTAATTATGCTAGTATTCTAATAGTCACTTATTTTAAAAATTCAATTCCATTACTGCCCACAACACCATACCACTTTATCTAATTTCAGAGCATGCACAATGAATGCTTTTTGAATGGCTGAGTAACCCTCATTTACATACGGACGCGCAGCGTATGGTCCACACATGGAATAGAATAGTGTCTTCCAAAACCTATTGATCTCAGCACGCTCTGCCAAGAACTTTTCTTTCTCAAACACATCGTAACCAGAATGATAAAATGTTAACTGTTCATTCATATTCTCTCTGTGTACGCCCCCCCACACAGCTACTTTTTCCATACTCAATCTACCAAGTGTGCATATCAACAGTAATTAGTAACAGGTATTTGAAAGATTCCTTTTCCATTTGTGTATTTGTGTACCACTTGTGTATCTACAAGTGGTCACACTAGAAAATGAAATACTGTTTATTTATCAGCTTAGAGCCCTAATAAAGTGTAAGAGCACTATATGCCTTATACTTCTGCCTCAGGCCTTCTTCTCTTACTATACCAAAGTTGTATTCTTACTTTGGTCAAGTGATCACATTCTTTTAATTCTCTTTCCTTTCCTAAGGGTCCCTAAGACCTAAACTCTATAATTAATGTGTGCACAAATTATTTATAAAACACCCCCCTTATTTGGGCTTGTGACTCTTGCCTAGAAAAGCTAAATTTTGGCGATCCCTATATTCATATTCATATTCATTTCTGTAATAAAAAGCATGCCTGTGTGCAAGGAAACCAAAAGAAAGGCACCAGTGTTAATAATGTATGGCGTAGTAGTAGTAGTAATGATAACCTACACTTATTAAAGGTGTTTATAGCCAACCCAGTTTATATGTCCCCTCCCCTCCTCCAGGCCTTGGTCGTTTGTTTTGCCTACTGGCTGGAGTTGCCTTAGGAATAGCCAATGGTCTGCCTGTAGCTAAAAAGCCCTGGTTGCTGCCACCGCGGCCACAGCAGATATAGGAGACAACACATGGCACCTTCTAGGAAGGAGAGACCTCACACATGAATAGTAGCCATCCTAGAAGCACAACATGCATGTAGAGAAGCCTGCTACTAAAACAAGGAGGTGCTAGGATCCGATTCCCTGGGGCTCCCTCTACATAGCAACAGACAGGAGATGAGGAGGTGCCAGGAGACAGATAATTTACTCATCTCGTATGAACAAACCATTCTGCCTTTAGCCTCACTAGAGATTTCCCACGAGACTAAGAAACACATGCATTTTCTTGAGGTGTGAAAAGTTCATAGATACATTAATTTAATTGTCTCCTCCATCTCTGCCTCACTTCTCTTTTTTCCTCCTTTACTTCCTCGAGATTATATCTCACGTTTCAGCCACCGTAATGCAGAAAATATTAACAAAAAACTTAGTGGTGTAAAACAATATTCTTTTATATTATTTGTTAGAGTTTATGTAGGGTGAAGATCCAGATAGAGACCGTGGAGGTGAGTTGTTTCTGTCCGGCAATGTCTACATTGTGTGGAGTCCCAGCAAACTCTTGAAAGGTGTGAGTGGGATTATTTGAAGCGCACTCAGTCACTCACCTGTAGTGGATGCTGTCTGTCACCTGGAGGCACTTTAGCTGGGAGTCTCTTCAGAGGGCAATATCACGTGGTTTCTCCTTTTCGGCCCGGGCTTTCTCATTAACACTGTTCCAGTCCCGGGGAACAGAAATCAGAGAAAGGGAGAAGGGAAAGAGAGACAAGAGACAGAGAGAGAGAGAGAGAGAGAGAGAGAGAGAGAGAGAGAGAGAGAGAGAAATCTCAAGCAGAAGTAGTAGTTCCATGAGATGGCTTAACAACCAGCTTTCCTTTTAACAGATTTTTCTCCTGTTATACTTTGCCTACTTTGCTCATTACCCTAATGTTAATATTCCCTGTGGCCAATTTCAGGCCGCCAACCTGAAGTCTCTGAACCTAAGGCTGGGCAGGCTAATTTAGGCAATCCGCTGTCATAGAAGCCGCCTACCTTCTACAACCTAGCTGTGTAACACAATATTCAGCAAAGAATATTGGTAAGGGCAGTTACAAAGGTCTGCCTAGATTCAAGGGGAGGAAAGAGATCTCATGGGCCAAAGCATGTGGGATGGGCTATATATAGTATGGCCCTCTTTGGAAAACACAATCTGCTGCATCCTTCAGTAAACCATTAACCCATAAACTTTACCTTAAACTCTCTTTCAGGAGAACTTTGACTAAGGCAATACCAAGTACCTGTTCATTCTCACAATAAGCTTGTGAAGTTTGTATTACTTATTTTCGCTACATTTGACAAATGGGAAACCTAGAACTTAGAGAAAAACCACCCAGCCATCAAGGAATTGAGCTGGGATATGAAGAAAAACACTTTTATGTGAGATTCTGAACTCCTAATTTTAAGTTAGTGATCCTTAAATGTTTTTACATATCAAATCACTTATGTCCCGTTAAAATACAGATTTCTAGTTTCTACCCCCAGAGATTAACGAGGTTTGAGCTAGACTGTGAATTTGCATTTCTTAATGCTCAGGGCTGCTGATACTGTTGGGGGCACACAGTCTGAGAGCCACTTCCTTAGAAGATACTTCTAAAGCACTGTTATTTTTAGTATCTAAAATAGATTTGTAATTTTGGTCCCCAGTCTTCAGCTTCACATATTAGAAATCCAAGCCCACATATAAATCTGATTATCTTAGGTCTGGATTGTGTGTTGGGCACTGGATAAATATGACCACTTGCGTTTAGATTGTATGAATTGTCACAGGATGTATATTTGCACAAAGTGCTGGCACTACATGATCCTCTGCAGTTACACTTATTACCACTAGATGAAGCTCCTGCTGCTTTTGCTTTCTTCTCCCAAGAGAATCTGATGCTTGCCTACTAGATGATAATGGTTGGAATTTAACAACCATAAACATAATTATTCAAAGTTGCCTTGCTCTGGGAGGTTGGAATTTAACAACCATACACATAATTATTCAAAGTTGCCTTGCTCTTGTTAATTTCAATAAAATGTACACATTTAGGCATTAAAGTGCACATAATATATTCATTTAAAATATATACTCATTCATTTAAATATACTTGTTCATTTAATAATATATACCCATCACCCCCTGCCTTTCTCTGACCGGTTTAAACCAAATGTTGGCTTCAGGGAGCTACAAACAAAGGACTATGTGGGAAATAGAAAGATAAAAATTGGGAATTAGCTTACACAATATTTCCAAAAGTATAACCATGAGCCCACACACAATTAACTAGTTTACAGATGTGTTAGAGAATAACAGATAAGTCCAAAATGTCTACAGAAGAGAGTGGAGAGTGGTAAGAGCAGCAATCTAGTGAGAGGAAAGAGTCATCCAAGGGGCTTGCTTTATACCTGTATCTGCATATTAACAACATGGTCAGATGACTTGAGAGTTTGGGACAGAGCTGAAAGAGCGACGAGTTAGGGAAGCTAAACGTAAGTATGGTGAAAGTACTCAGTTTGTCTGACCATCAACAGTGCAGAGCTGTTATAAGTGGCCAGACATCTAGCTGGACTGAAATAGTTCTGGCAAATGAGATGGTATCCAGGCAAAAGGCCCAGAGGACCTATTTTGGAGGCTTAGGGAATTCTTTGGTGGAATGGGGGCAGGGGAAGAGCACTACCGTGGAGTAATGGCACACTGTGTAATTGAACCAGCCTTCCCCACTGGCTGAACTTTAAACAACTATAAACACCAGCAAAAGATAAAAACAGCTAGCAATGAACACTACAATAATAATGAATTACAGAGTCAAAATTCTAGAGCGAATGGAAATCCAAGTTGCCCTCCGTGGATTTCAAAATACCCCGGAGGCATTGGAAGATTTGGAAGATGAAATTGAGAAGCTGACTAACCTTTTAACAGCCTCACAGGACCAGGAAGTGCAAAATCTGGGTCTAAGATCTGCTGAGAGTACTGAGAAAGGCAGTTCCTGACATCCAGGCTCTGGTCTGGCACCTACAGCCAAAACTTGGCATTCTCCTGCTGAATATAAGCAGTTTCTCAGAATACTGTAGCTACATCAGACACAACCACTCTGTGACGCTGAGGGACAAACACATGCCAACTCCATGAGTATGCCGGAATACAAGTGAGTATGAACTTTGTGTAAGTCACAAAAATGTCCCAATATTTCCCTATCTTCACTAATATGAATGACTGTTTTTTCTTTTCCAACAGCCTTGAGCCTTGGTCTAATCTTTCCTTGTTATTAAAATATCCAATTATAGAATTACCTCACTTCCTGAGAACATCTAAACAAAACAAAGCCCTGTTTCATTAAACACTCCCAAATCACTTAACACGTCCTATAATAAGCCCTTCCTCACACTCTTTTTCTGAGATGCCCTTGGTTCTCCATGGTGTGTGTTCTCCCCTCCCACAATGAGTAATAAATCCAACTTATTAAAAAAATCACCACCCACCTTTATACCTACGTGGGTAGTGGATATTTTTATTACTGTAAATTTATTTGAGCTTTGTGAAGAGACACAGTAAAGTTACTTAAGAATAGTTCAATCCTTTCATATTGTATTTTTTGGATTTGTTGGGTGGGACTGGAGCAGAGCTTTACCTTCCCACTACCAAAGCATTTGGTGAACTCGACCCCATAGTTGGTTCATCTGGAGGTTTTTCCAGTCTGAGGTGTATGCAGGTCTAGTTTCTTTTTTCTTTTTCTTTTTTTTTTTAACTTTGGGATAATTTTTTTTTATTTTTTTTTTATTTTTTAACCAAGAACTTGTATTGGTACAATGTACATATAATGGTTACATTCATCACATTTATTTTGTACCTGTACAAGGTGTATCTTAGTTCTCCACCCTCTTCCCTGCCCCTCCCGTCTATTCCCTTCCTTATTTACAGCAGGTACATTCACATTTCTCCATGAATTCCCTTTCCTTTTTCTATCCCTCTTTTCCCTTCCCGCTTCTCCCCCTCTCTCCTTCCAATGCTCCTCTCCTTGGAATATTATCTTTCTTTTAGGTTATATCTATTACACCTCTTTGTCCTTTTTTTACAGGTCTAGTTTCTAACTCGACATGGGCACCACACACTGTTACTTTTAATATTTTCCAGTAAACATCTCAGTCTATGGCGCCTGTGTTTTTTGCACATGTGTGTGCTGATCATTGATTAGTTGAATTCTCAAAGCCTGCCCCCAGCCCAGCCAGCTCTCTCTTCTTTGCTATTTGTTGTACATGCTCTGGTTCCCTTGCTCTCTCAAACTCTTAACTCCGACTCCTCAACTCGAAGGATCTGCCAGGCTCTGTGTCAGTTTCCATTTCTGGGAAACAGCCTGCGGTCTTTCAAGGCAGGAAGCTGGAAAAATTATATGGCTCAACATACCTGTTTCCTTCTCATCAGAAATCACTATCTTTGGTCTCCTGATACTCATTTCTGGCAAAAGATAGAGGCTCCAGTTTGTTTTTTTCATTGTTGTTTTAAGTGAAAGGGCAAATCGAAGTTCTTATCCTATCTTTGCCAGAGACAGAACTTCCTACAGATTCTTTAGATAAATAAATGCCAACACAATACTGATTTTGTTTAATCAGTTGATTTTTATGAGTTGGTTGGAAGTATACACACTTATCTTGAAAAATAAAATATTTAACAAGCTCAGAATTACTCTGATTTATTTTAAAACCATTTTTTGTTTAAATATGTGTCATTGGTTGCTTCGGTAAT
This sequence comes from Hystrix cristata, assembly GCA_004026905.1. Taxonomy (NCBI): domain Eukaryota; kingdom Metazoa; phylum Chordata; class Mammalia; order Rodentia; family Hystricidae; genus Hystrix; species Hystrix cristata. Next base: position 15,249 of record PVJO010008768.1, read on the forward strand.
TTTTAATTGGAAAATGACAGAGGCACCACAAATTTTCATTTGATTAATTAAATAAGAATTGAAAATGTAGTATAACTTCTGTTGTCTAATGTCAGTCTTGTTTAATATTCTGTTCTACTTAAACAATGTAAGATTTTAATTTTTGTATTCTGTTTTTGCTTTTAGAAAATGCTTCATGGAAGGCATGATAAAGATGTCAGTTTTCGAAAAATAATCTTGTCAGTTGCTGGTTTAAAATTCTTATTTTATACTGTTTTAATTTTCTGCTGCAACTGAATAAGCTTAAAAGAAGGTGCAGACTATATTTAGTAGGTGAACGCCCCAACTCCATCCTCAATACAGTATTTTGTATAAGGTCCTGGGTCTTCGCACTAACAGACACTTTCATTTAAAAATTTAAAAACCAGATTATAAGCTGCCACTATTTTATATGAGAAGAAGCAGAGGCACAGAGGCCTCTGGAAGTAACTTTAGCAGATTTTTAGAGATCTTTTTGAAAAGAAATGGGAGCTAAAGCAGAAGAAGCGCTTTTTCAAACTTGAAGCTGGCTCAGTATTGAGAATGATAAACATCCAGCCTTGATAAGGCCATTTAAGGAAGAATGAAAAACACAACTAGGTAGCCTGAGGTAAGGACCAGGAGAACAGCTGAAACAAACACCCGCAGGTGGGACCTGGGAAGGAAGCATGTGCCACTTGCAAGGCTGTTTCTTGAAGTGGCATTTACCTTGTGGTAAGTAGCTTACCCAGGAAACATATTGACGCTATGCTGCATGATGACAGCGTCAGCGAAGATGAGGAAAATGCCCTGATGTACCCAAAGCCTGGCACAGATGTTGGGCAACCAAAGAAGAAGAAAAAAATACCTAATACATTGAAAGTGGATTCACGCATCGATCTGCTACTTATTGAGGGTTTCTTCTCTGTGAGGCTCTGCTCTAGGCTCTGGGCCTTCAGCAGAAAGTAAGCAGACAAATTCCCTGCCTACAAAAAGCTTGTATTCCAGACAGATAAATCAGTATATGGAATGAAGTGTCAGGTGCTGAGACATGCTAAGAGGAAAACTAAAGCAGGCTGAGGGCAAAGACCTGGGGATGGAAGAGTGACCTTGGGAGGAATGCCGGGCCCATCAAAGACCAGGCTGAAAGGAAGTGAGACATCCAAATTCTCTAAACAACAAACATCTCCACATTACTCTCTTATTAGGGAACAGAAAAGTCAGGGACCCCCTCTGACGAGAAATCATTCAAAATAAACTTTGAAGTATTTGGAGTCTACTAGAAGTTCTCTTCCAGGATTCTGTAGCTCAGTTTGATCTTCCTGTTGCTCTTCATCACCATTTCTGCTTCTTAGGGGAGAGCTTGGAGAACACACACACTCACACACACACACATATCCACAATTGATAATTGTGTTGAGGAATGTCACAGAACCACCTCCAGTCCTCAGCCCACCCCTCAGCTTTCTCTACCTCCTCTGTGTCCCTCACCCTACAGTACTGGACTTCTGTGAAGAGGCTCCTGACGGCTCCTTTTCTTTGTTTCTTGTTCCTACTCACTATTTCTAGCCTCCCTCTCTCCATCCCTTGGTGTCCTTCTTACTACATGCGGTGTCGTTCTTGAGACCCCATTCAGCTTTGCACCTCTGGTTATAGGTCAGGTTACCTTCTTGCAGTTTGCCCCTTCTATTTTATCAAATTGTCTATTCAATTTGAAATAGTAAAATATAGAAAGGGGCAAAATTAAGATGTGATAGTTACTTTGCTCATAAGGTAGTAAGAACTAAAGTTGCTATATTTCACAGCAAAATAACACACCCAAATAACATTGCCTTTCAATTCACTGGGACCTACGTAAAACTAACATAGGTCAGCCCGTCATCTGCCTACTGAGCCCCATGGATGGCTTTCACATTGGGACCTGCCTGTCTGTAAAGAAAGGAGTCGTAGAAAGATCGCGAGGGGTGGTGGGGGGTGCAGGATGAAGTAGTAATTGAAAGGATTAACTCGGTGCCATTGTACAAGCACCCTGCAGGGAACAGGGTGTGAGAAACCAGGAAGACCTATTGGAAGACCATTATGAAGAACAAGGAGGACTTGGGCTACTTAAAACACTGTGGGGATTTTTAAACATTGAGTAGAGACTGAAAAGGAAAAATCCACGGGACTCAGCAAAAAAATTTAGAGCCACACAATCAAAATAACTGTATGTTCCAATCATAGATAACGTAGGAAGGCTTGAAGCAGCGGATAATAAAGCCTGGAAGGGTGCGGACCTGGGGAAAGGAGACAATTTGGGGGTGGCGGGAGAACATCCATGTTATAGACCACTGTGCCGTTAGAGCTGCAGCGGGACCCATGAGGGGGAGATCTGGACAGGGGAAATGTGGAATGAACCGGGGTAAGTGCTGTGTCTTGGCCCTGGAAAGGGTGAAGAGAGAGACAAGCAAAAAGACACCCATATTTCAGAACGGTAGGAAAGGAGAGTCATTTTGCCGGAAGGGTAGATTTTAGAGCACTGAGCACAGCCCAGTGAAGAGTGCGTGATCACAGTTTAAAATAATTAGACACTAAAAACATGAGCTGGGGTTTGAAGGTTTTACATTTGGAAACAGAGATGTGAGGGAGGTAGAACTGCAGTAGCAGCCGCCATAGAGGATCCCGGAGCAGCCGGAGCCTGCTTTGCGAACTGGCTTCGCCATGGAGCTGCTTATTGGTGCCTTCCACAGAAAGTTTTTGCTTTTTGGAATAAACCTTTTGTGTTAAGCCTCATTCATACCTGTGAGGTAACAAACCAGCTAACTTTGTAATCAGGAAGTGTGCCAAGTTTTGAATCTTAACAGAACAGAAAATGAAAGCAAAAAGAAATTCCCCTTCAAACTGCAGCGACATGGTTTAGGGTAACATAGCAATATTTTTCTTAGGTTTATCCTAAAATCAGAATTTTTCAGTGAGAATATTGACCTAAACTGAAGGTACAGAACTGCTGCATTGAGAAGGTTTTGCCATCTAAGCTGAGACTGGAGAAAGAGGATGAATCTGACATGATTATACCAGAAAGTGTGTTTATCTGAGCTGGGGATAGGCTGGGACCCAATTAAAACGCTGCCTGAGTCTTTCTTGGTCAGGGATCTGCCAGTCTTTTCCACATATTTGTTACCATTCTTCAGTTTTCAATTCCTAGATGTTTTGTTAACTGTAGGGCAGGATAATGGAAAAGTCCACCTGACCAAAGTCAGAAAGTTGTATTTTTAGTCTTGAGCTTGCTCCAAAGCTTTTTTCATATTTATTTTCTATATTTCATTAGTGCATGTTTGCAGTTATGTGTGACTACATTTATCATGGGGCATTGATACATGTGCATAACACATCTTAAGCCTTCTCTTTTTCATCCCTGCTCCCCTCCTCCCTCCATGCTCCTTCCGACTCTTGTTCCCCTTCCCATTTGCAAAAACTTTATTTTCACAAGTTTCCCCCTTCAATTCTTTTTTTTTTTTTTGGCTTTTACTGCTTTATTTATTTTATTTTATTTTATTTTAATGGTACATTTTAGATGTACAGAGTGGTAACATTCATCATAGGGGATTTGTACCTGTACATAATATCTCTTGTTGCTTCTTTTTTCCCATTCCCCTCCCCTCACCCCCTCCTCCCTCCTTATTTACAAAAGCTTTGTTTCCATTTTTTCCTGCCATTTCTTATTTCTCTTGTCCCTCTGTTCCTTTCCCCCTCCCTTGTTTCCTTTCCCATCTGAACATTTTCTTCCCTTTCCCAATATAATACATTTTAGTTTTTATTTACACTTTCAGTTTCTCACACCAGAGAAACAATGCAGTATTTAAACATGTGTGTCTGATGTATTTCACTTAGAGTATGGTCTCAAGATGCATCCATTTACCTAGAAATAGCTCATGCTTATCATTTTTTATGGCCGAGTAGTACTCCGTTGTATAAAAAAACACATTTTCTTTATCCATTCTGCTGTTGGTGGGCATTTGGGCTGTTTCCAAGATTTAGCTATTACAAACTGTGCTGATATAAACATGGGTGTGCATATATCACTGCGGTATGATGCTTTTAATTATTTTGGGAAGATACCAAGAAGTGGAATATCTGGGTCAAATGGAATCTCTAGACCTAGTTCCCTGAGGAACCTCCACACTGATTTCCATAGTGGGTGCACCAATCTACATTCCCACCAACAGTGGAGAAGGGTTCCTTTTTCTCCACAGCCCCTGCAGCATTTGTTATTGGCTGATTTGTTGGTAATAGCCATTCTTTCTGGAGTGAGGTGGAATCTCAGGGTTGTTTTAATATGTGTCTCTCGGATGACCAGTGATGTTGAACAATTTTTCATAAGTCTATTTTCCTTCAATTCTTTTTTTCTTATTCTCCTTCCTGTCCCTCTTTCCATCTCTTGTTTCCTCATCTGTTTGAAAAAGATTTCCCTACTTCCTATTTATCATCTTTTATTTTGTGTGTTCTCTCTCACACATATGTGTGTGTGTGTGTGTGTGTGTGTGAGAGAGAGAGAGAGAGAGAGAGAGAGAGAGAGAGAGAGAGAGAGAGGGAGGGAGGGAGGGAGTTTCTTGATGAGCATATAGGCTGTTTCCAAGGTTTGGCTATTATGAATTGCGCTGCTACAAACATGGGTATGATTGTAACTTAATGACTTTAACTCTTTCAGGAAGATACCTAGGAGGGGAATAGCTGGGTTCAACTTCTTGTGTGAATTTGAGAAAGCCACTTACCCTGTTTCTTTATCTGGATACTAAAGCCTTGTATTAGGTAGCCTTTAAAATTCTTACCGGATCTGAGGTTAAAGATGGTCTGCATAAATGTCAATTAAAAACTCTCTTTTGGGGGAGTATCTGCTGTAAGTGTGGCTGACTGCTCCTTAATGTGGGCCAGGGAATGAGTCACAATAACCAGAGCAGTAACTTAGTGTGGGGCATTCATAGTGTTTTCTATATGACAGTGTGCTGTGCCACAGAGTCTTCGCGTGAATTGTTTTGTTAATTCCAGCAACAGAAGGAAGGTACAGCTATTACACTGTTTTACAGTTCAGAAGACTGTCGTTGAAAAAATCAGAAAATTTACTGCAGGTCACACAGTTTTGGTGAAGCTGAAGCTAGAATCGCAATACTCTGATGTCAAAGCCCAGAGTACCTAATAAACTGCTCTTTTTTATTAACATCCCAAAATTCAATATAATAGACTGTTTATTTATTATTCAGAGCTTCTTAAAAAATTGAGATTTGGTAGCTGTAATTTAGACTTGTTTTAAAAGAAAGAGAGAAGTGTCACTATTTAGCCATTATTTTCTTTGAAAATTTTATCCCTTTAATTATACCTGTGGATTTGCATTAATATTTCATGTTGGAAAATTGAAGTAATTGTTTGGATGATTCGTTCCAAATAACGCATTCGTGATGCAAAGGAAAACTGTTCTCGGGGTTAAGTTGAAACAACCACGAGATAAACAGAGGCAGGTGGTAGGGCAGGAGACAGGTGAGTCACCTAAATTACCCACATCGGTAGTCCTAATTTATGTTTTCCGATAGGAAGAGACTTCCTTAGTTCTGTTTACAGAGGCAGTGTATTCTGTTTGATATGTGTTTTCAAAGGTAACAGAAAGCAAAGAAGATCAAAACAATTTTTTCAATAGTCTCGGTTAGAATATTATAAACTTAGATTTTATTCCTACGGCTTTTGATGTATCAGAAATAAACTGAGGGTAACACCTAGCTTAACCACCATCCTTTACACCAGTAGCCACAGAATGGGCCATTCAGGTGGTGTTATTTATTGAAAGAGGTTAAGTTCAATGCCATGAATAATAAAATAATAATATCTTTTATCTAAAGACTAAAAAATATTCTTTGTGACTTATGAAGATGAAATAGTGGCATTCTTGCAGTTTATGCTTAGGCATTCAGGTGTACTCTTAAAATGATGTAACCAGCCAAGCGTGGTGCCAGATGCCTATAATCCCAGCCCTCAGGAGGCTGATGCAGGAGGATTGCTGTGAGTTCAAAGCCAGCCTGAACTACATAGTGAGATCCTGTCTAAAGAAATATGTAAACAAATATTATGTGCATTCAACATGCAATGAAGTACAAACCTGCCCTCTGCTCATTACACAGGAATTCAGAGAAGATCCATTGCATGCAGTTTTAAGGCAATGTCCTTTTATTTGAAATTTCAAAGACTTTTATGTGTAAAGTTTAATTTTTACTGTATTTGATGGATATTTGATTTGATTCTGTCAGAGAAGTTTTCCCCATTTACACATATCTTTTTTGTATTTTTAAGACTTCCTTTGCGAATTGGATTATTTTTCTTCACACTATAAGTGTTTTTATTTCCTTCCAGATTAAATCTGATTATTGAAACATATGGCTCAAATCTTCATGACATAATTAGAGCCAGCGTGGTGATGGAGAATTATGAGAGTTAGCTTGGCTATGAACTTGTCTTCTAAAGAATAGATTTAGCATTGCATTCTTCTGCAATGGTTAACTTACAAAGAAAGTTAATATTTGATATTAGCAGTTTACTGCTTAGAAGTCATCCTGCCCCAAGAATTCATGTGTTCGCAGTTCTCTGTACAGTCTAGTTATCCATTCGGTAAGAAGCCTGGGGCTTTTCCAGTAGCCACCATTTCCTTGATATGAGCTAAGCCTTCCCAATGTGGTCATTCCCCTTCACTATGATTTTCTGTCTGCCCAAATCTCACCTTTCTGGACTTTGTTGCCTCTGAGAAGATTAAGGTCAGAGATGCTACCCAATTTATCATCTTGCACAGCAAAGATCTGGAAATCATGAGCACCAGCCTTTAGTCAGAGAAAGATTTGAGATACAAGAAACTGGGAAAAGGCTGCGTGTTTTGAGTTGTCCTCATCAACAGATTGCACTGCTGTTTCCTGAGAAACTTATGGCTGATGTGAGATATTACATGGCTATCGACTTCCAGGCCAAGTTAGCTGATGGTTTTGAAGGTTTGATAAAAGCACATATATTCATCTTGGTGGGGAGACAAGGCAAGGCCTTGCTCCATTCATTTACATATCATTCAGTACCGCTCCTTGTGGTACTGTCCTTACCTCCCTTTGCTAGGAAGGTGCTTCAGAATCCCAATAAATTGTGTGGAACTCACAAAAAGAGAAAGCTCAACTATTCCTTAAGGAAACTGCCGTGGAGATGGGAAGACAGGGAAACAGATGCGTAAACAACTGCACGAATAATGACTAAGAGGAGAGACCAGGATGTGACTGTGAGTATGTGCACATGGCCATTTGCTAGGGCATGAACTACTGAAATGAAGAGGGGACTGAAATAAGGAAGGCATCATGCAGGAGGAGAGTCATATCTGAGCCCAGAACAAAATCTGAGGTTTGTGTTGGAAGGGAAGGACTGAGTGAGTGCACATGCGGGAAAAGGCATAACTCAGATCTAGGATGCAGCAACAAAGAGCCGTTCTGTTTGGAAAACGGAGGAATGTGGCCCATTTGGTCAGCTCACGTTTGTCCACTGGGGACATGCCGTGTGCCGGGCACTCCTCTGGGCACCGAATGCACAACAGTGAGCGATGGCAAGGAGACAAGGATGGGGGAGTAGATGAAGTGGATCAGGTGAGGGGCCACTGCCATGAAGGAAGAAAACAAGCAACAAACAGTACAGCTGGAACTCAGGACTCAGGTGAGCTGGAGGGAAGGCTTTGTCACGGAGGCACATTTCAACTGAGATCTGAATTCAGAGAGAGAGAGACAGACAAAGACGGAGAAATACTGAGACAGAGAGAATCATAAGAACATCCTGGGACAATTACCAGGACTCTAAGGTAGGACTGTTTGAGAGAAGAAGGCCAGGGAAGAAACGGATCAGATCGTGTGCTTCAGAGCCTCTTGTAAGTAGTTCAGACCTTCACTCAGGTGCAGTAGGACATCATTGGAAAGTTCTGGTCTGAACTGTGCTTCAAGAAGATCAAGTGTAGCCAGTGCACACCTGTAATCCCAGCACTTGAGAGGCTGAGGCAGGAGGATTGCTGTGAGTTTGAGGCCAGCCTGGGCTACATAGTGAGTTCAAGCCCAGCTGAACTACATAGCAAGACCCTGTCAAAAAAAGAAAAAGATCAAGTGTGTGCTGAAGACATGTTATAGGTAGGAAGAAGAAGAAGCAGAGTAATTATTGGGTGGGGCGGTTATCACAGTAGCTCAGGTAAGAAATGATAGTAACTTGGGCCAGGCTAATGGGGTTGCTTACGGAATAAGGTGTTTGTGCCTTTCATTAATTTGGATAGGAAGGTGAATGGATACGGGGTGGGTGACTAACGGTGTGTGTTACTTCCTTGCTCTTCTGTCCTCACCTGCATGCTCACTGTCCATTCAGGTGTCCACTGGGCAGCCCCAGCGGACAGCTCTTGGGACAGCTCTTCCTCGGATGCCTCGCTCACTGCAGACTCAATCCTCAAGGGCCTGTTCTTATACCCAGCACAGTACTGGCAAAGAAATACATTACTCCTTCTTTCTAAGGCACGCTATGTCCAGTGATAGGTTTTTAAGTAAAAATGCCCCAGGCGTAGGACACACGACTCGGGGATGCCATTTTAAGGTCTGCAGGAAGTTACAAGCAGATATTTGGAGTGAGAGCTAGAGGAGTTTCCAGCACGCCTCCCATCATTAATCAAAGGCTCTTTCTGATTCTTCTTATGATTAGTCAATTTTGTTCACACTGTCACCTAATTACCTAGAAGGTCTAACTCGTAGGATAATATGCTGTACGATGTCAATTGAATCTAGCGTATTTCTCTCTCTCTCTTTTTCTCTCACACACAATCACACACACACAGACACAAACAATTCAGCAGACAATAGTGCTCTTGAGATAGTGAAAGGCTACTTTGCATGTGGAGTTAAAATTGCATACGAGAAAAGAAAAGATTAAATGTTTTGCTTTGCCAACGTACACTTAATAGGACCAAAATTTCACATTAGCGAAAATTATGCCCTTAAGTTTGCAGTTCCTGCTAGTAAATCCAAGTGAGACCTCGAGGCCCCAAGTGAATCACTTACATCCTCAGCCTCCTTTTCCCAGTTTGTGTCAGGAAAATAAACTGGTAAAATTATCTTGGCAGTTCCTCTACTCTCCCTCCCAGACCCTCTCACCACTTATCTGACTCTTGAGATTTTGTAGCATCCTTTCCTTCTTCAGTCAAAATTGGTCTCCCAGATCTGCTCCCAAATTGAACCTTAAAATCCAGTGAATGAGTCTGTAATCATACAATTTTGGCATTACCAAGTTGTTGGAATACAGAAGTTTCTCAGCGTATCTATTTACTTGTCACAGTCTGAAGGAGGAGTTTGCCAGCAAGTAGAGAGGGCAGAAATGTCTGGGAGCTTTGGTATCCCGTGGAGACCCTGAGCCAATGATAGTATGGGAATGGGAAAAGCCACTTCCTTGCCCTACCTGGGGGCAACTCAGAGTTGTGGTGTCTCTTCCACAGGTCCCTGGGGAAAGGGCTGAAGCTGGAACTTTGCCTGAGATTCTCATCCTGGCAGCATGTTCTTAAAAAATTTGGAACACAACATCATTCATATACACAATTACTCAAATGTCTGACTGGGACCCGCTGAGGTTTAGAGACAGTACTGACCTACCAACTTTGAGGGCAGCTTGCGTGGGTATGAGTCCAGCTAAGGATCTTCGTACACTCCGTCAAATCCTGTGAGTCTCGATACACTTGTCTGAAATGGGTAGGAAGGAATATAGAGTGCCCGGCATAGGGCCTTATTTGTGACTAAGTAAGAGTTTTACCCTCATTTTCTTTAAAGAGAAGTCTGGATTCCCTAAGACTATAGTTTGAGAAATCGAATATATTACCTCCAGCTTGATCAGCTGTTCGTTGATGGTACAGACCCATTTCCCTTTTGGGGTTTCTTCGTGTGTTCTTGCTGTGGGTGAATTTTTCCACAGAATAATCTCCGTGACAGATTTTGAGCCAGCCCGGGCACGTATGGCTTTCCCGTGCTTTGGTGAACCCCTGTTCAAAGCCAGCTTTTCAGTCAAGATACGAAGAGAGAGCAGACACATTGCACTATCCCACACGCCAAAGGGATTGCCAATTTCAGGAACTTTAGGGACTGGGACTTTGGTTAATTCTGTCTCTGTCTTTTGTTGGTTGGTTTGGTTTGGCTTTTTTTAACCTTTTTTTTTTTTTAAGCGGTACATTTTAGCTATTGTGATAACATTCGCCATTGGGAATTGTACCCGTGCATGATATATCTTGTGGCTTCTTTTTTCCCCTTCCCCGCTCCTCCCTTCAACACCTCCTCCCCTCTTATTTACAAAAGCTTTCTTTCCATTTTATTCCTTTTATTCTTTTTTCTCTTGTCCCTCCACACCTTTCACCTGCCCCCTCCATTCCTTTCTCCCGCCCCCTCCATTGTTCCCCTTCCCATTTGAACAATTTCTTCCCTTTCCCAATATAATACATTTTAGTCCTTATTTACACTTTCCATTTTTCACACCAGAGAAACAATGTGGTATTTAAACATGTGTGTCCAATTTATTTCACTTAAGATTATGGTTTCAAGATGCATCCATTTACCTAGAAATATCTTGAGCTTATCATTCTTTATGGCAGAGTAGTACACCATTGTACAAAAAAAAAACCACATCTCTTTAGCCATTCATCTGTTGATGGGCATTTAGACTTAAATGTTTCCAAGATTTGGCTATAGGTGTAGGCAAAGACTTTATGAACAAATCCCCAGTTGCCCAGGAAATATCACGAAGAATCAACAACTGGGATCTCATCTTATTAAAAAGCTTCTACACAGCAAAAGAAACCACCAACAGAATTAAAAGACAACCCACAGAGTGGAAAAAAATTTTTGCCAGCTGTTCCTCTGACGAAGGACTGATATCTCAAATATATGGAATTCAAAAAAATCAGACCCCCTCAAATTTAAAATGCAATCCAAAAATGGGCAGCTGAAATGAATAGAGGCTTCTCAGATGAAGAAGTAGAAACAGCAAATAGCATATGCATGCTCATGTTTATAGTGGCACAGTTTGTAAAAGCTAAATCTTGGTTTGGCTTTTAATACAACTTTTGCTTTCATGATTTAAGCCATTAATTTGCTCTTATCCACCTGCATATGGTATAATCATCCCATCTAGACATTAACATCGTTCTGTTTGGGGAAATGCCACACAAAAACCTCCACTGCGCAACAAACACAGCGATTTATACTTTATTTATGTTCATATGGAGACAGTGTTCTTTTAAATCCGTGCTACTTGACCAGGGATGAAATTCAGAATCACCTAGAACAACAATCATCAGACTTTAGTATTCAGGTCGCATGAAGGTTTTGTTAAAATTCAGGTTTCGGCTTAGAAAGTCTTGGGGTGAGGCTTAAATCCTGCTTTCCTAACCAGCCCCCCGACTTGGCACTGCTGCTGGCCTGGAGGTCACACATGGTGACCTCAAGGACCCTTCCACGCTCCTTTGAGAAGTTCTAACTTGTTAGTCTGTAATGGAACTCGAAGCCTCTTCCCTTTTTATTGTTTAAATTCCACAAGTACTTCTTAAAATTCTATTGATGGAAACCATTTGTTGTGGTTATATAGATTTTTAATTAAAAGAGACTTTTGGATACTTTGGGAAGGGGGCTTACATTAGTATTCAAATATAGGAAATCTGAAGGACATAGTAGACCCTGAACCTTGTTTGATATTCTTTCACAAGCGATGTATGTGTCATTCACACGGTTGAATGAAATGTATATTTCCTCATTGCTGCTTGGAAAGTAGGACAAAAACAGGCTCTCGTGTGGTGCTCCAAAAGAGTGGGTGGCACAAAAAGCCGCTGGGTCATCAGCAGCCAGCGAGAGGCCCTGCAGCTGGTTTTCTCCCTGACCTACCCTGGGACCGGCCCCTACTGGTGCAGGACAGCAGTAAGCCCGCCCTCTGACACTGCGTTTCCCCAGGTTTCTGTTGAGTGCTGGAAAGACATTTTCTCTGAATACCGGCACAGCAGACAGAGGGGCAAAGTGACCACCCTGCAGGCAACACTTACCCCACACTTTTTCCGTGAAACAGACATGAGACTAATTTGCCCTCCCATTTTCGCTAACCACAATCTGTTGTCATAACTCTGAGTCTTCTTTCCAACAGCATGTTTATTTAAAGGCAGGATGTCATTTTCGTCCCACCCTGAAAGCTTTTTATTAATACAGTTTTTTTCATATGGATAATCCTGGAGGATAAAGTAAAAATATGGTTAGTGAAGCCTTTCACCTGAACTATGATACGAACACAACTTGCCATTATTGTTGTTATAGAGAGAGAGTAAAATAACTTCTCATGCTTGCCAAAAACAAGCAAACACTTTGAAAATAACTTATACAATTTTTGAATCTCTGCATCGCCTCCGATGACTGAGCAGCTCCCTAGATCAAGTTCTTGCCAGTGAGCACTGGCTTAACTTGCTTTTCGTAGACATGTCCAATCTAGCCTTTCATGGTTAGAACTGAAATGATGTTATGATCATATTCATTGGATAATCGTAGCAGCACGTGAAATGGGTTATGGTCTGCTCAGAAGAAGCAACACACACTAAATTCCTAATCTGTTATGAATACAGAGTTTGTGGGAAATAGGGAAGCCACCCAAGCACTAGTACAGCTATAGGCATGTGTCTTTGGGTATCTCTTTGTCCCCTTTATCTCTTAAGGGAACACTTACCTGCTTGTAAAGGGAAAATGCATCTGCTGGTAACACTTGCTATGCCAGTAGAGTCCTTCGGCATTGAGAAAAGAGCTAAATCCTCGTTTTGCAATGGGTGCTTTATACTTGGATCTTATATCTCCATCCTGGAAGAGTGTACACTAACGCCCCACACACTCTCATTTAAGGAAGTGCTTGTCTGCGTGGTTATTCTGGGTTGTTCCTAGGCTGTCTTTCTCTAGGACTTGAAATCAGAGTGAACGCCCATCTGCCTTCTAACTTCTCCACCCGGAGCTTGCCAGTGTCCCAGACTCCTTTTCCTGCCACTCCGCAGCTTCGCTGGCTTCTTGCCTTGTTCCTCCTCACTCTTGGCTTAATGGTGTTGCCGCCGAGCTTAAGCAGAAGACTACCATTCTCTCCACCGCCAACCCCGCAGTGAGACAGCTCCTTCTCTGGGAATGGGTATGCTCGGAACTCTAATTGAAGCGGATTCCTACAAACAGACATGGCTATTCGGCAGAATTAATTTCCTGGATAGAGTTAAAAATTACAGCCCTGTACTACTACCTTTCTTAGAGGGTTTGGTCAGTGCCTTCTGCTTTGTGGGAATTTAAAAATTAATTTTTTCCCAATAGAATTCTGTACAATTTAATAGCACAAGCATATGCCACTGAAGTAGGCTAGACAGTTCATGGTAGTGCTTCAAGCTGTTTTCTCTGGTCAAAGCAAGCTGTCATCTTACCCAGTGCAGAAAGCATGCTTAAGAAGTCGTGCTCAGTGCTGACCCAAGCCTGACTTCTTGAAAAGTGAGGGGAGCGAGGCAGCAGAGAGCTGAGAACCAGAACCAATTTGAAGAAAGTGCTGTTTTCAGATTATTGGACCTGTATCCATTCAGCATTTAGGAGCATTGCACCATGATGGAGACTATCTCCGAGACAAGCTCCTCAGACTAAACGAAAACAGAATCTAGTAATTACCCTGTGAATTTGATAGAGACAGCTGACCAGAGTGCGGGCTGAAAACTTTCTGCTTCCTCAGTAGATGGGCAGAAGCTTAAATTACTAATGCCCTTCCTGGCCTGACCGCGTTCATTGCTGAATCAATGAAGCAGAGATAAAATAAGACCGTGACTCAAGCTGTCATGCCACGAGTGGATAAAATGAGCCACACTGCTGTAGTCACACAGTCACATTCACATCTTGGTCCCGCCGTGAGACTGGTTGTGTGATCTACAGCAATTCATTTAATGTCTCCAGCTTTTGTTTCCTTGCCTGTGAAATAGCACCTACCTCACACCCACAGAACAGGAGGATGAACGGATAATGTAGGGCACCTAGACAACGTCACTTCCTGGTTCCTTGTGCTGCAGTGGTTTATTTATTGTTGTTTGTTTTCCAGACAAAAGGAAAAAGGACTATTCTCTGGCCTTTTTGCTTAAAATCCCAGAAATCGAATTTAGGTCTGTGTTGGAGATGATTCCATCTTAAGAAAATAAAAGCATCTAAGATATTTTTTGTGAGTTCGAGGGACAAAATAAGACTTGGCATCATTTTGTGATCCCAAAAGCAATGCTTTGTGTCTTTAAGAGAAGGATAAAAGAAATAGAGCTAAGAGAGTCCACAGAAAGTTTATAAGAGGACATTGATCTCCTGGAAAGGTGTCAAGGGTCCTTTAGAGAGTTGCACTTCTAACTTTCCTGCCATATGTCACGCACGGTCATGAAATATGCCACTTTTCAAATATTGATTCCTTTCTCTCCTGTAGGTTAAGACAACTAAACTTGAAAGAGGCCTCTTGGAAAACCATTTCTAAGTGAGTGTAAGAAAGAGCATGTAGCTTGTAGCCCACATAGCTTGTGATTTCACCCCTGTGAATGGTACAACTTCCTCAGGGGTCGAAGGGAGACTGAGTTCTAATTAGAATAGTGGCCTGAGAGCAATGAACTTTTAGTTATTTTATTAAGCTACTTCCCTTATTATTAAAGCATTATGTTTATTTTATAAGACATGGGTTAAAAATTAAATTAAAACTATCATTAATCCTACCACCAAGTTATAGCTACTGATAATTATAGTTTTAACCCTTCCAAATATTATTTATATGCATATCAGTATATGTGAGTATGTATAGGAACAGTATGAATTGTATATATGTATGTTTTTTCAAAGGGTGTGTATACAGCACATAGTTTCCATAAAACAATGTTATAACTATTTTTAACACAATTTTCACTGTAATATAAAATTAAATGACATTAAATATTATTCTATAATTTTATATTAATAATTTCATGAAGGTATCATAGGATTTTAAAACTGCATCTTATTTTAGGACATTCCCTGTTGTTTCTACTTGTTTTCTCTATTTTTCCTCTATGAAAGTTGGTCTTCATAAATTTTAGAGTCTTCATTGTTTGCAAAACTTTACCACTAGTAAAGAACTAGTAAATACATTTGTACCTGTTTTAGCTTAAAACAAACAGACAAGGTGGATAGTGGATCTTATCAATTCTTGAGGGTTTTCCCACACAAGTCTTGTCATCTATGTTTAAAAAAAAATGATGTTTATGGTCATAATTTTGGAATATGAGTTTTCAAGTACCAGAATATATCATATCCAAATAGATTTTCATAATGGCTTACTACGGTTTGAAATTTATAGATTAGCACTGAGGGAGTTGATTGTAACAGAAAAAAATGTAGGGTTGTTTATAATTTTCAAACCTGACTTTTGTATTAATACTTCACAGAGCCTCTTCGCCCTTATCAACAACACGCTGAAAGTCACTCAATACTTTCTTTAAAAGTGCAGCCTGCCTTTCTGTGGGTTAGCATGGCCAGGAATGGGATTATGCCCAGAAACTGTCATTCACAGAGTGTTTCTCACCTGCTTTTCCCAGGTGCCCATCTGTGCATCCCCAGACAAATGGCCTCAAACACATTACGTTTTGCAGGCATCACTGAAGCAATTTGATTTTTACAAAAAGTATTTTGATATCAACTATTCACTCCTCAGACTGGGTGTGTTCAGATTCCATGTCATTGCCTCTATATGTGCTCCTAGAACTTGCTTTGCTTTTTTCTTCCCTCTTATACGTGATTTAAATGAACAGTGAAAAATAATCAATTAGCCCAGAAAGAAATAATTTGTACTTTAGAAATACTCCTTGAGTATAGAAACTACAGTACTTATCAGAAGCCCAAGTAACGCGGATCATTTCTCTATTATTTTAGGAGGTTTAGTGACAAAATACCTGCATTTCATATTAGAACCGAATTAACTTTCTGAAACAATCCTGTATACCCTTATTTGTACAAGACCAGCAATCTTTCTAAAAATCACATTTAATTGAAGAACTAGACTGTCCTTCCCTGTCATCTTTATTGGCCATTGAAGTTGGAAGATAAGACTGTGAAACAGAATTTTTTACAAATAAGAAAAAAGATAATTTAATTTGGATGTGGTAGCAGGCCTTTGTATAAAATGGTACTGATAGTAGAATTTGTTTTTAATTTTTTATCTTAAAATATAAAAGATGCCATTTTTATAATGTTTTAGAGCAAACAAAAAGTTTAATTTTATAATTTACATAAATTATTTCTTTGAATTTCTGACCACTGTAACCTAAGATGTGTTTTTGCTTTTGGATACTAAAACATGCCCCTTATGATACCCCTCTTCCTTCTCCTCGCACAATTCTCATGCAATTGTCCTTAAAGAAGCAAAAGGGAGTCATCAAAAGATGCATCCAGGGATATATATATATTTTTTCCCTAAGTCTCACTGTGTTATCTGTCACGATGCAAGTTCTAGGTACTCATTAACACAGACACACTAAATTCTCTTCACCCACAATTCACTGCTAAGCCCTGGGTCAAACGTCAAGGAAAGCCTAATTACCACCATCAACAATCTTATATTGAAAATACAATCTTGAAGATCATATGAAACAGCATTTAAAACTGAAAAGAAGCATACAGCATAAGAAAAATAGAGCACATATAGACACCTCTAGTGGCTATGGGAAATAATCCAACTAATATAAAACCATTAATGTAATTTAGAAAAAGATCCATTCATACATTCGAAGTGTTAATGAATACTTGTCTTTATTAGTGGTAATTTAGTTTTTGATTGTGTTATAAATACTTGTTTTTATATGTTAGAATTAACCAGAATTAATTCTGGACAACGAAATTATAAGCCAAATGACCTGGTTGATCTCAAACTTTTTTTTATAAAAAAAAGATCTTCCTCTATAGTCAAGCATTATTTCTTCAAGGACTAGCAGATTTCTAAGATTAAATATTAGAAATGTTCTAATGTATATGAAGTCATTGGCAAAAGATGTACGTATACATATATATACACAAATATATATAATATGAATTAATGTACATTATGCCTGAGTTGCTTAAGGTTTGGTTTCACTTTTTTACCCCCAGAGACTTTCTTAAAAGATAGAGGAAGTATCTACATTGAAAAGAAACGTGAGGTCAGAAAGAATCAATGCCTAGAGCTTTTTCCCTCTACTTCCTTAGAAGGACTCTTGCTTATAATAGAGGCTAAATGTGCATGGAATATCAATTGAAATATTGGCTACAAAGATTGCTTCTAAAAGGTGCTCTACAATTAATATCATCTTCCTTTTTTTTTCAAGAAATGAGTTTGTTTTGATGAATTTCAAACATATTAGAAATTAATACTCTTAATTTTCAAAGTTTTTAATAGTACTAATTTAAAATACAAGCATTTTTATTTTTTATTAATTTTTAAGATGAGTATTTTAAAATAAATTATCTTCCTGGCATTAAATCTTCTGAAGTGTTTTCAGAATTCAGCACTTTCAAGGAAAGAAATGGTTAAGTGTATTAGGAGGTTATTTCAAGTACAAAAATGTATTGGTAGAATTTTTTTCTACTTGACTATGGGTACTGATTGTTTTCAGGGCAACTATAACACACCATGTCAATGTTAAGATTTTTTGTATGTGTTTTTCAGAAAGTTTGTTTATACATACTGAAAGTATCATAATGTATTAGGGCAAGGAGCAATCCTTATTTTGGTGCAGAAGCCACAGGAACCAACTGTGGTTGTTCTGGTCTCTTAGATCTAGTTGCTATTCCTGACTTTGAGCCTGGAGCCGTGAATAATTAGGGCCTTATTACTTGTACAGACATCATTATTATTTGGTTCCCCAAACCTCTCTCCTTCTGATAAATTGTGTCACCAGAGTCATAGCCCATGAACTAGCACACGGGGCACTTAATACTATATTCTCTTTCGTTAGCCTAAAAGAGCATCATATAGAACACCACCCATATTCCTGAAATAACATAAAATCATAACATTTTACCTCTAATGAGGAACTTGGGGGATTATCAGTGCCAACACAATATGTCAAGTAACAGATGACTCAAATTCTAAGCTATAGGACTCATACTGCAGTTTTATCATAAGAGAAATGGCTGCCAAATTTGTCTTCTAAAATTCTTCAAAGCAAAGCCTTCAAATGTCTCTTGGAAAAGAAAGATGGGAAACTACGCAGATGAATAGAGCACAGAATTGGAAATTCTAGAAATGAGGATTTCTATTAAAATATTTCTCCTTATACCTTCCTAGTGCCCTGGCATTGCAGTCTAGAACAAAGTCAACTCCCTTCGGTTGAGTCCCGCCATTATGTGGCTATAATGAATATTTCAAGTAATTACTCATGAGCAGATGGCCCCAGGCACTTCCTTGAATTCTCTGAAGTTCAGTGTCTTCATCTAAAAGTTATAGTTAATAATAGTTCCTGCCTCATGAAACTGTTGTGAAGATTGCAGATAAGGATAGTTTCTGTGTTTGTCACATTGTAAGCTATTAAGGATGTAAGTGGTAGCTCTTAATGATGACAATAATGTCCATTACTACTACCACTTCGTTTCTTGAAGAACAAGAGATCCCAGAGCCGTTTATCAATGCTATAGTTCCCCCAAAAATGCAACTGTAGAACTGAGTCTGTAGGCTGGGAGCATAACTCAGCAGCAGGTCACTTGCTGATGCTGGACTCCATTTCCAGCACTGCACAACCAACCAACGAAAACAAAGCCCAGATATTATTTCCACTCTGCTTCATATCTGAAAACTCTAAGTAATACAGTAAATTACTAATGGCACCGGAAATTGTCTTTCACCACATGGACAAATATTTCATTGTAGAAGTTGGTAAGATTTCTTCTTAAAATTTCTTCTTGAAACTGTATCTTTGATCATCATCATAATAACAGTGTTGAGTTGTTTTAGCAGTGAGCTTGGCACTTAATTACGTAGGAGTCCACGCTCAGCACTCTACTTTGAGAACATGGGGACTACTTCCTCTGGCTCAGAATCTCTCCACTAGCCCACTCCAGGTGTTTCGGTGATCAGTCACTGGGAGCTCTAAAGTACTTAAGTGAGTCTGGGGATTTCTAATCTTTCTGTTCAGTGTTTTTAGGGAAATGGTCTGAGCTCTCTACCTCTGAGGCTTCCTCTGGGACTTCTGTTAATATTTTCTCTTTCACAGAGATGCACAGTCTAGCTCTGGAGTAGCAAGCAGCCCTGGAATTTTTGCCTCGACTCTATTGTGTCCCACTGATGTCCATATAACTATTTTATTCTTTTGTGTGTGATCCTGGCGAGGATTCCCCAATGCCACCTGGGTCCCGGGCAGGGAATATGAGGTCTCCGTGATCCCGTTGCTTTCCATCTCTTCAACTTCACCTCTTATCTCTACCCTGAACTTCAGCCATCCTAGACTGCCTGCCATTTCTGAACACCGCACATAGCTTCGCTCCTGCTGCTTGCTACATTAGATACTTGAGGACCACGAGCAGGGCTTGGGAAATAAATCGTTTTCTAACTGGTCTGTGCAGTCTTCCAAAAGAACTGGTTATTTCTTCCTAGAATCCTCCGCCCTGGCAGAGACCTTGATCTTAGCACGTTAGATTGTAACTGCTGTATTCATTTGTCTACTGGTTGACTTCCCTCACTTGTATTGAGGCAGTGGCTATTCTGCACACATCTGTGCATTTCTCACATATGGCACGGTATCAGGTACATGGTAGGTTCTAAAAACAGTACTTATTGAATGAATGAATAAACCGTGTTCAGTAGTGAAGTAACCGGAATCAGTTCAACTTGCACTTCTCATATTCACCAGTTCTCAAACTGAGGAAACACTTCCTTGTCCTTCCCACAGATGCTCTTAGGAAAATTGATGGCCACGCACAAAAGGACCTGAGTGTTGTTGCAAAAGGAGTAGTGCTTAAACTGTTTCTAGTGGTTTCAGAGATATTTCTGAATCTTAGAATCTTATTGTTCAAGTTTCTGATTGTTCTGGACATTTCAATCCTAAAAGTACATGAATATTTAAAAGGTATACTGCAATTTAAGTATAGGTCGAGTAAACCTCTATTTAGATTATAAATTTGTTTTGTTTCACTTATACACATTTTAAAACTTTAGAACTTTATTCTGTTTGGTAGATAAGTTAAATGCTAGAAGTAAGTCAGGGTTAGAGGTTAGTTACTAAATTTGCTGGTCAGTAATTCTCTATAACAATCTTAGAGACCTAAATGAATTTTTAGACCTAAATGTTTCTCTTAAATTCCTAATAATATAAAAAGTTGACATCACCAAGGACATTGTGACCTTTTTTCCTCATAGGTCATCACAAATGAAAGACAAGGTGAGATTATTCTTACTGTACAAAAAGAAAAACTAACCCTACAAAATGTTTCGTTTTGTTTCTTAGTATCAAATCTAATAGCTAGGAGATGTGGGGTGCATAAAACAAGAAATGGAGTGTTAGAGGCAATAAGGTACAAAAGAAGGAAAAGAAATGTGCAAAAATGTGGTGGTGAGATAAAAAAAGATAAGGAAATCAGTAGAAAGAAAATATGCAGGGAAAAAAGGGTAGCAAAGAGAGAGGAGAGGCGTGAACTAATAATAATGTCCAAAAAGTTAGCAATCCTGACACTTTTTTTGCCACAGTTAATAAACACAGTTGTGTTTAACTTCTAATAACATTGATATTTGCCAGTTAGTGGTTTGGCAACCTTATCACAATGGAATGGTGGAATGATATTGTGAGTTTTGCAAACTACATGGAACTCTCTCTTAATGCTACATATTCAGAACTAGAATTTGTAAGTTCACACTTTGGCGTGTCATGCCATATTCCCCAAAGGACCATAGATTTGTAATTAAAATTTTGGTGAACGTTAAAGGAAAAATTTTGCGCATTTATGAACATGTGCTGCCTTAATATATGAAACAGATGCCAGAACTGGATGAGATGTTGAATGTTTTAGAAAATCATCAGTATAAATCTCTCACCTGAAAGTTTCTGGGCAGAGAGCAAAATAGTACAATATATAACCGTGTATGTGAGGCAAGAGGGAAATCATCACTCTCATGTTCTTCACTCTGTGATGACTAACGCCACTGAGTATTGTGAAGAGTTCTTGGCGTGTAACCTGAATTGAACACGGCAGGGGCCATGTTTCTCTAGAATTTACAAATGGCTTGTTGGTTTTCACAAAATATGTTAATGGATTTCTTCGAGTATATCTGATCATGTCTTAAGTCTGCTTATTGACGTGGTTAATAATGGTCATTAGATCTGCTGGGTATACATTTATTCCAGTACATAGAGCAGACATAGATTGAAAGTCAGGGTCTTTCTCTTACTTCCTGTGTGCTGAGGCTACAGTTTAAAGCCTCACACATTTTCATCTGCAAAATGCATATAATGCGAATCCCTCACAGGGGTGTTGGAAGGATGGTGAATAACATGTCACACAGCAGACGTTCACTAAATAGAAAACTTTATTTTAATTTCTGTACTCAAGGACTTGATACATGGTAAACATTCAAGTAGTATCTGAGAGAATGCTGGATTTCTACCTCTTTACAGCAGAGAAATGGTAAGGGGGAAATATATACAGAAATGTCTTGTAAGAAATTTTAACTTTTTTTTGAACCTCTAATTATTACATCTTACTAAACCTGGAATGTTTTCTATTGCTGTTAGAGTGTCAAATATAAGTTAAAATCTTTTCTCCCTGATTTAGGAAGACTGTTTTTGGATGTGTGTTTTGAAGTAATCACAAGAGATTCATTGAGTTCATCCCACTCCATCTCCAAACCAGCAGAAACTCCTATGAAATACAGGAAATGTTTGATTCATTATCCTATAACAAGGTAGTAAATGTAATATGCAGCTTGGAAGATCTGTTTTCAGAAGAAATAAAGACACCTGTAAAAATCAACAATTTAAGTCATTATTGCCAACTTTCTGTTACCTGTTTCAGTTTTTATTTTCTATTCATTTTCCAGACATCATCCATGTTCAATGAATTTAGGCTTCCTTTAAAAATATATCCTATTACCTTTTCCTTTATCTCTTTTCTCTGTTTTTCTTTCAGGAAGCTTGTATTTTGAATATGCTCAAAGATTTTCTCAATAAGGAGAAATTCCAGAAAGGAATAGTTTACTACCTAAAGAAGTTCAGCTGCAGAAATGTCAAGTCTGTCAAGTATAAGTCATATGCCGAGTTAAATTTGTCCTATGTAAGTCATTTACATATCTAAGTCATATGTAAATTTGCAAGTCATATGTTAGGTGTAGAAAGTTACAGGATAAATATTAATGTTTATAAATAGTCATGTTGTCACTCACATTTATTCTACTTGTGAGGTCCAGAGAAGGGTGCTCCTTTGATTTTCCCTGGCACCATACCCCATTGAGGTGCCACTCTGGGATGACCTTAAGGACTCACTACTTGACCATCCCATCTCTGGTTCCCCAGCTCTGGCTAATCCTACACTTATATCTCCCTTTCTCTCAAAATATTTAATAACTTTTTAATTCTTACTCTATAATGCCCAATTTTCTCTGCCAAATTTTAAGGTTGAAGGTTACTCCTCAACTTTATTCCCCAACATGTTGCATGAAACTAATCTTCTAAAACATAGAAAATAAAATAAACTTTAAAAAATTAAGAAAGATCCTGCTTCCTGTATCTCTGTACCTTTGTTTCTAGTGCCTTTGTTATTTGTGATACCCTTCCTTCTTTTCAACAATTTAGATGCTATCATCTTTCAAGAGCTGGCTGAGGTTTTTGCCTCCTCCCTTGGACTTTTGCCTCTTCCCCCCTCGTTGGTTTGCATCGCTGATGAATGCATTTATGATCTGCTCCATATGGTGGAACTTTTTTGTTTCTATTGGTTCCATAATAATAATAATTTGTTTAAAATAAGAATATTTCATATTTTTTTCCAGTGCTATGGCTCTTGGCATACTGTTGCTCCTATAATAGCAATTAATAAAATTAATTATGGATTGAAGAATGCATAATTTATTCATCTTTGAGTTTTATGTAGTATAATAGGAAGGATAAACCAGGAAACATGCTGTCAACTCAGAGAGTTCTAATAACTATTGCACTAACAACTAATGCACTTTCATGTGCATTATCTCATTTGATTTTTGTGTGTGTGCATGTGTGTGTGTGCCCCAGAAAAACCCCTCATATTCACAATTCATGTGTTATAGTCTGGTAAAAGAAACAAAATCCAATAATTAAAAATGATTTCAAAATTGCTCAAAACTTTTTACTCGTTTTTCTTAAAAATTGTAAAAATGATTGAAATGCACAGTCCGTGGTAATACTTTATAAAAATTCTTTTCAGTATCCATTTCTGTCACTCTCTGCCATTGATCCAGAAATTATTTTTCTGTGATTTCTGTGAAATTTGTCAAGACCAAACTCCATGCTTCTTTTCTTTTGCACCCCTCTCCTCCTCCTCCTCCCTCCCTCTGGCTGTGCATGCATGCATGTATGTGAGTACGGCTACCAACCTAGTGTCTCTAGAACAAGGAATAACCTGTCATTTGTTGCACACTGAGGATGCAGGCATTCAAAGGGAAAATTTAGCCAACAAATACAGGATTATAATGGCCAACTGTGAACACTCATGTGTGAATTTTTGTCATGCAATTCTTACAGGCCTCTTGAATGCCTGTAAGATGGGGGCATACTGACCCCATTTTATAGAAGGGAAAACTAATGATAAGGTAGAGATTTGGCCAAGGCCTTCAAATCAGTAACAAAGTCTATACTTAAAATTTATCTCTTGATTCTAAGTCTAATATTTATTCTTTCAATTATGTCACAGCTACCTTCTAGTTATCAGAAAAGTCCCCCATCAACCTTCTCCTAAAGTTTCTGGATTCCAACTGACCCTTTCTGATGCCAACAAGCATTTTTGTTTGAAAACAGTAAGTTTCTGAAAACATCTGACTAACCATTGTGGTACAAAAAGTCAATTCTAATAGATATCATTAGAAACTCGAGAATCAGCATATTTTGTTATTTTTCAGAAGAGTATTTAAAACTATTTGAGAGTCTTAGTGTGTCTTTAATTTTGTCTTATTTGTATTTCCCCTTGGAGCATTAACCACTGGCTGTTCAGGGGTCATTTGCCAGGTTGGTGGTTTTCTTAGGCCTCAATTCAATCTCATTCAGCTAAGAAACGAGTATTGCACAGCCAGTGCCTGAGACCATGACCGCTGTGATGCGATACCCAGGCAAGCACGGGTGCTCTGTCCACCATCAAGGAGCTCACGGTGTAATGGGAGGAAGTTGATAACAGACAGAGTTGACGAAATGCTAAACACAGGCACCAATAACATGGACAGTACAAAGAAAAAAAAACAACATTTTACAAGAGAAAAGGAAAAAGTGAAGGAAAATTCAGCAAATTAATTCTTCCTTAGAACAGTTATTGACCATCTTAGACTTTTTAGGGAATTTTATAAATATGCATACACACATGCATAAAGTGCAAAATAATCTTTTGTGCATTTCTGTTGCATGTTAATTGTACAGATGCCTTTTTCATTTTCATGTTCATCATTGTGTCTAGACAAGTTATATTTTCAGATAGCTGTACCACCAGATGTCTGCATTCATGTCTAATATGCACTTTTTTTTTTTTTTTTTTTGGTGCTAGGGATCGAACTCAGGGCCTTGCACTTGCTAGGTAAGCACTCCCCCACTGAGCTAAATCCCCAACCCCCTTATCCAATTATTAAGGCCTAAACAGCAGTGCTTTTCTTCTTGTCTTACAGAGTTGTTTAGAAAGTGATTTTACATCTGTTGTTCTGTTATTCCAAAATGACAAGTGACAGAGTAAGTATAAAGAAAGTGAGAGAGAAGGATCTGATGTGTTAACTGACCTGAAGTGAATGTGGCGCATTGAGTTGCCCTTTAAATAACTGGAGAGGAAAACAGATGCCACAATTTTCCTTGAAACACAGCTGACAGGAGGGGGAATGGTCAGGCCATTTAAAGGTTTGATGCTGTTATAACCATATTTTGGTTGTCATAATTCAGCTTTCCCACAACCCCACTGCTAGCTAAAAATACCTCAGCTCGAACAATTCTTTTGAGTGATTATGACTGCATTGGCATCCCTCAGGCTCTAAAATATCCCAAAACAAGTATGATTTAGTTTTGGAAATTAGAATGTCTGTCTGGTCTTCTTGAGGTCAGAAAAATTCTGCCTTTTCCTGACCTCTGGGATATTGCGAAATCACTGCAGGAAGGAGAAAAAGTCATCATGGGAGGAAAAAAATGCTAACTTTAAAAAAAAAAATCATGGTAATATCCTAAATTATGGTTTCTAAAGAAAAAAGTAGCATTATCCAATGACCAGAAGCACTAGAAGCACGAAGCTAGATGTCTTGCTCTCCACTCAATATTGTTCTATTGATGTAAAATCGTTCTGCTGGGTGTGCAAAGCTCTCTAAAGAGAGACATTTCTATCTTAGGAAGTGGCTGGATTCCAGCCTAGACTTCACCGTTATTATGACAGGGAGTTTTGGGGATTTGGGTTATGTTCTCTTTAAAAGGAGCAGACGAGAAGTTCCAACCCCAGCCCCGTCTTTGTTGGCTTTTCTACATTAATCCTGCACACTCCTCTCCACGTTTGCAGACAGCAGCCCTGGAGTCATCTGCCCAAATCCAGTTCCTGGATTGCCGGCCGTGAGATGGATTCCAATATGAGTCCTCCGAAGGGCCGTCTCCTCAAGCATTGTTTCTGGAATCTAGTGACTTGGAAACTTCTGATCTCTTGAGTTACCAAAGTCACTTTTCACTTCAACCTGGCTTTCTGGAGAAAAGTGCAGAGGTCAAAGAGGTGATGACCACGTGGCCACTCCAAAAAGAAACCCACCTGGTGTGGTTAAACTAGACAGACATTCACTCAGACTGTAGCAAGAGTGCTTCCTGAAGCCGGTTTTCAAAAAGAAACCCAAATGAAGGTCCCCGCAGAAGAGGTGGCTGCTTTTCATCTTTTGGTCTAGTTTACTACATCTCTGTCTGTTCATTATTTCATTAGCTTGCTTTCAGCTCCTCTGGCAGCTCCACAGGGTGCCATTTCTATGTACGAATCAGAGGCCTGATGGAGCCTTGATAGCAGACTTAAAGAGCTTCAAGTAGTCCAGATAGCTTTGTTCAGCAGCCCCATTCTTAGAAATTCCGGGCTGCTTTCAGAGCCTCCATTCAAACGCAGAGTGTTTGGTTATGTCTGTTATACTGATTCCTGGGCCCTAATAAGCTGAGGGACCAGCTTGCACCTAGGAGGGCTGACAGCTCTTCTTCTTTCCATTAGGGAAAGTTAACCCCTTTGTGATAAACTAGACTTCCTGTTGCTTTTGCCTTTCAGTAACAAACATAATGTCTGAAAACCTGTAATGCTCTTGATAATAATGAAACAAATCCAATTAGCCACGCTGTCATCTTGTTCAACAGCCTGTCCTGAGAAGACTGGTTAAAAGCTTTACTGAAATCGAGAAACACAACACTGCCCACATTTCTCTGATCTATTAGCCCTATTAGCAAGATGAATGAGGTTAATTTAAAATGAGATGGGCTGAGTGAATCTGCATGGCTCTTATGATTACTGTTTCTTTTTCTAAGGACCTACCTAATAGTCGATTCTAGAAATCCTCTCAGAGTCAAAACCAAATTGAAGTCTTTAACACAAAAAAAAATCATTATTTTTCTTTTTTTTTCACCAGTCGTATATTCTCAATCCACTGGCAATTCTTGTGTTACTTCTCTACCTACATATCCTTCCTTTTTTCCGTGTGTTCTGAAATCTGAACCTCAGAGTTTGGGCAACTTATAACTTGATAACACAGTCAAGAAAATTTAATACTGAGAAAGGAGTCATAATTTTGTAACTTGTCAAAATGCCATAAGAAAGCTCAAAACTGCAGGTGACCCAAAATAACAAATATCTGCTATACTTGTATTTTTTCTCTATCTGGGACAATATTAAAGCAACTCTTACAAAATGATTACTCCCGCTTCATGATTATCAAAACTCATGAAATACTATTTCTGCCCCCTACCCACAATGTGTACCGAAAAATCTCTTTCCTTCTACAGCCAAGACCCATCCACAAATCTTAATTCATTGCCTGATCAATATCTTTGTGTCCATTTTTAAGATTTCAGGTTCGTTTATTATCTATACTCTGAGAGTTAACATGTAGACTATTTGTTGACCCTTTACTAGATGGAGTCACTATGAGTTGTTTCTTTTAATGTGTTATAGTTTTCTAAGGACTGATAGATGCTTCCTGTATTATTTTTTCTGTTTTACCTTTTTTGGTGTTATCAACCGCATAATTTTACATGTAAAGTTAATGTAACTAATTTTACCTGTAGGATTACTGTTACTAAGATGTTTTCATTTAATAAAGGAAAAGCATTCTAGAAGCTGCTTGAAAGTTAGAAAAAATAGCCAATTTCTATTGTTTGTGATGACCATTGAGAACTGAGGATTGTCATCCAATCCATTCTGTTTTTCTGCTCTACAAACTTTAGCTCTCCTGTATTGGCTGAGGCAAATAGTGAACACTTATTTATAGTTGGTTAGCAGTTGAGAGTGTGCTTCTTTTGAACAACAGGAGAGATGACAACTCCTACTGGAGTAAGTTCGTTAACTCTTAAGTATGTTCATACATTTATGGTTTAGTTATCTGAATCAACTTCATGCTGTCAGAACTTTTGAAGAATGTAGAAAGAAGATTGGATGTTTTGCCTCCTACAAACAAAAGTAGAATTTGTTATAGTGTGAGATAAGGACACAAATGACATAGGTATTTGTGGCAGTGTTCTACTACATATACATTGGTGCTCCTTCATAATCACGAGGAAAGAAATGTTTGCATGCTCAAAGATGTGCTAGTCATAACCTGTACAATGTATAAGGCACCGAGCATGTGAAGAGTGGCTGCTCAAGTGCCTTCTAGAGCCCATGGAAACTGATAATGTGAAACCTAAAACAGATATTCACTTACTCTGTGACCTTTGATTCCTACTGTAGGTTCCTGTGGCATATCCCACTGACCTACTCCACAAGTTCCTCAGATGCAATCCAGACATATTCTAAAGTCAAAGACAGGTAATAGATTAGCTAAAAAAGTGATTCACTGCTGAAATTAACTATGTTTTGAGCCATTTGGAGGAAAGATACCATAAGTAAATCTAATAATAAAAGATTTATTTTTGACAGAAAATATCATTTATAATATTTTACTTATTTTAATACCCCTTAGCTAAAAGGCCTGAATTTTTCATCCATTGGAAGTCTCTGAATGAAACACTTAGAGATAAGTTTTTATTTATGCCAAGAAATGGTAGAATTCTATCTTATAAACTTTAATATCCACTGTTTCATTTTTCTGGATTCTGCAGGAAGCAAAAATGTTTACTGTGGAAAAGTATATGCTTTGGAACTGATTGGTCCTGAATTCAGATCCTCACATTGTCATCTACTAGATGTGTGACCTTCAGAAACCTTCTTAAGTCCTCCCAAGATTCAATTTTCTCATCTTAGTTTGAGTTAGAACTAGACCTCATTGAATTGTTGAAAGGATATTATAATACAATTTTACTACCTAATATAACGTATGTCACATTAAATATATATATACTGTAATTTGAATTTCATCTCTCAATACCAATAAAATTTGAGAGATTTTCCATGAAAGCATTATGGTCAACCCTAGTGCTTATTTCATCATAATAAGAACTGGACAAACGAATCACACATTTACATATGTATTTCAATGACTAGTAACTAAATCAATGTATTAAACCAAACTGCAGTTACAGTCATCATATGATTCACTGTCTTAGTTACTTTTCTTTCATTGCTGGGACAAAATACCTGATACCCAAAGTTAGGGGAAGAAAGGTTTATTTGGCATACAGTTCTTAGAGGTTTCAGTTCATAGTCGGCTGGCTCCAAGGCAGGGTGGCATAGCAGACAGGTAGAAGGCAGCAAGGCAAGCAAGGGACGCAAGCAAGGAGATAGACAAGCCTCTTTCTGTCCCTTCTATTTTATCCTTTGGGTGGATAGCACTCCCACCCTTAATCCTAGTATCACATCCTTAATCTCAGCAGAATTATACCAAACCAATCAGTGGCCTAATTTAGTAATCACATACTCTAGGTCCAGCCCCACCTATGACCACATGGGGCTTTAGGGGCACAGCTGGACACAAACCATAACATTCATGAAGCCCTGTGTGTCTTAGACCTATATAAACTGTCTTTGAGAACAAATTCAGTAGTCTTATTCTTATGAATTAACATTGATTTAATAAAACCATGTCTTCATTATTTTTATTGTTGCTGAGACAAAAATACTCAATGCCCAAAGTCAGAAGTAGGAAAGGATTATTTCGAACCACAGTTTCTAGAGGTTTCAGTCCATGGTTGGCTGTCTCCAAGAGAGGGTAGCAGGGCAGAGGGTCATTGCAGAGGAGAAACAGTCCATGGCATGGCAGGTGGAAAGCAGCAAGACTTCCTTCTAATCCCCTTAATATTGCCCTTATATTCCATTCAGGCTATAAGCCTATTGATTAGCGCTACCCATACCCAGGATGGGGATTCCCATTACCCACACCCAGAACAATGCTAAACCAACCAATAGACTAATCCAATTATCAGACCCTTAACCCATATTCACACACCCTCAATCTACATTCACACACCCTAGATCCAGCTGCCTCTGAAGAGTTCCACCTGTGAGTGCATGAGGCTTTGGGAAGACATCTAGGTTAAAAACCATAACAATCATCTTCCCCAAAAGAAACCATTCAATGGACTATGAAAATAAGTATCATCATGTCTCTTCCAAAACTTTGTCTTCCTATTGATTTATTTGTAGTATCGACACTAACAGTTTTGGAGACACTATTGGTGTGTATGTTAATAATGGAATGCCTATGCCTATTTCTTCCTCTTAGATACTCTGAGTTTACCTAACAAGACCAACTGGGTGAAATTAAAGGTAGACTCAAATGGCTACTACCTTGTTCACCATGAGGGTCATGGATGGGACCAATGGATTACACAGTTGAATTGTAACCACACACTTCTCAGACCAAAGGACAGAATAAGTTTGATTCATAAGGCCTTTCAGCTGGTTAGGTAATTCACAGTTTCATCTGATTTCACAGAAAATAACTGTTCCATAACTAGATATGTGAAATTTATAGATCAAATGTTCAGTGTTGATCATTCATGTGGTATGGGTCTCAGTAAAAATCAAACACTGACCACTAGGCCAAAGCCACCCTTATGTTAGTCACCACTAATATAAGGTATTTTGAGCAACATGGTGTTTATAAATTTAATCCAACATTTTTAAATATGGAGAATTTTGTATAAAAATCACGACTTCTGGAATCTCTTTTAAAAATGAGATTTGGCAACTCTGGGGCTTAATTCCCACAGGATGACCACAGAGAAGGACTGCTCCCCCTTTAGGCCAGGCCAGGCCTCCTGTGCACCAAAGTACCAGCTGGCGGAACCCTCTGTCTCACTTAGGGTGGACCTCGTAGTCATTTGCCATTTTGATCTCGAATTTAAAATTTGTTTATGCTAGTAGCTGTTGCAGCAAATACTGTTCAATTTCTTAAATAAAAAGTATAAATACTGTATCAACTTTTATGACTTTAAACAAGTTAGTATTCTAAGGCACAATCCATTCATTACTTACAACATAAAAATCAGTATGAGATTGGTGAGAAATGCAAGAATTGACGTTCCTGAAAAAACAAATTATTTTCATTTCTTTTCAGTTTGTCATTAATAGAATAATATGTAGAATAAATCAGGTTACAAGCTTGCCAGTGGGAGAAAAAAAATTGAAGATTGGGGGAGCGCTGTACATTACAAACTATTCTTTTTTATTTTTATTTTTTTTTTTTTACCAAGAACATGTATTGGTACATTGTATACATAATGATCATAATTAACATGGTTATTTTGTACCTGTACATGACTATTCTTATTCTGAGAATTACTGTAACATACTCTCTTTATTTAGTATATTATTTCCTTTCAGATGCTCGTGTAGGTCAAATTGGTGAAAATAAACAGCAAGGCATCTCTCACGTGAAGCTTCGCAATACAACAGAATTCCCCAGCTAGAAAGCAGACGGGAGTGAGACTTAATCCTCATCCCCCGAGGTCTCGGGGAAAACACGCGGAAAGCGCACACTGGAGGCCCAAAGTCAGGAAAGCTACCACCTTACAAAGAGCAGGCGCCTGGTGGGCTGGCTCAGAAGTGGGCTTTTGCTAGTTGGAGGAGGTTTGTCTGCTCAGAGCTGCTCTGAGCAGATTGTAGGGGAAGTAGATTAAAAATTTAAGACTCGAAAAAATAAAAATTATTGACAACTCAACAGATGAGTTTCAATCTTTGGAGTAGTGAGAAAGTCATTTGTGCTGCGTTTAGCCTATAAATTTATGGGTAGTCTAAAGTTAGAATCCTGCAGTTATTGATTTATCAGTGGAAAATCTTTTCTTCACTAAATCATAGATTTAGATCCAATCTCCAAAATGACTAGTTATTTTACATTCTGCAGATTTCTTAAGTTTTCTGAGACTTACTTCCGTTTTCTAAAATTCAGGATAATAGTTCAATCACTGGTAGTTTGATGTTAAATAAGATGTACAGGGACTATTACAATCCCTTCTATGAGGTCACCTCACGATAAATGCAAATTTCCTGTCTCCTCCGATGTCTTGTGATTTTTCTAAGCCATCGGTACAGTATCAGTTATTGCTCAGCTATCTGTATTTGGTATTTAAAAATGATGTAACAATTTAGAATAAAAACTGACTAGTGTCTTATGAGGTTAAAAAAACCTGAAATTATGGTATTTTCTTTTGGATAACAGAAAATATTGCATTTTATGAATGTTGCAGAATTGTAAAGTGATTGGACTCTAATCAATCGTGCTAACTTACAGTACTCTAAACCTGAAGAGTGAGATGATTTCACACAGGTCTCAGAAAATATTTTAAATATGACATTAAAGTACAAAGTAATCATCATTTTAAAAAGTTCCATCACATATACAGATGAACCAATGCTTTTATATATCAGAAACCATTTTTTATTTATTGACTCCACCAACTTTCTATTTTCATCTCAGTGTAGGTTAAAATTTTATACTTATTCTGCTTGCTAGCATCAGTAGAAGATAAAAACATAAATAATTTGCAAGTTAAGTTACATAAAATATTTTATAAAAATTTGGCAGAGAAAAGGTTTGATATTTTGGGTACTGAAAATAATTCAGGGAAGACTCTATTGTAGTAAATTAAAATTGTAATAAAGAATTATTCTTTCATAAAACTTTTTCTTCATTTCTGTGGTCAGAATTACAGTATACCAACAGATGTTTTGAAGACTGTGTATTCTGTGGGTGCTCAGAAAACAGCAGGATAGAATTACCTTTTAGAGCAATATAAACTGTCAGTGTCGGGTGCTGAAAAAAGGATTCTGTATGCATTGTCAATAAGCAAGGATCAGAAGTTGGTGAAGTTAAGTTCATTAATTTAACTACATTGTTAAAGTAAATTGATGCAAATTTAGTGAAGAGACTAAAATGTCAGCCACCAATTTTGAAGGTTTAAAATCACTGAATCAGAAGTTGTATGGCTTTAACTTTACTTTCCAAAGAACATATATATGATTAGTGAACGGTATTCATTAGTTATTAATCACGTGATTAATACTAGACAAATGGTAGATTTTAGTTTCAGAAACTTGAAGGAAAATTGTTGTAAAAATATATTTTTGAATAAGATGTTGAAGTTTTTGAAATAATAATTAAATAAAATTACTGCCATAAAAAATAAAAGTTTAGGAGTTGGGGATTTAGCTCAAGTAGTAGACCACTTGCCTAGCAAGCTCAAGGCCCTGAGTTCAATCCACAGCACTCCCCCAAAACAATTTAAAAGAAAACTTAACTGGAACATTAAAAATACTAGCTAGTAGACAATTCATTATTGTTTTGGGTAAACTGTACTTTTATCACACTTCTTTTTCTCCTATTCTATTAATATATTGATAGCCAGTTAATTTCCATACATTAAATACTATCTACTATGAAAAAATAAATGGTTTTCATTTCTTTGGGCTAATTGAACTAGGAATGGAAGGAAAGGTTATCAAGACGCAGGACTTGGCATCTCGCCTTCATGCGAATACCAGAAGGCCAAGGGTCAGCAGTTAGCCGGGAATTTTATAAGAGAAAATTGGATCAATTTCCTTAAAAAGTTGGTGTTTGATTAACCTCAATGTATTTTTTTGGTGCAATATCTGTTACCTAAAATTAAAAGTAATTAAGTGTTCCTCAAAGCATATAAATGATAGCATTTTTATTCAAATTGTTCAATGAAATCTTTTGGCTTTAAAACTCACTTGCCTGAATTATCTCGTCTAGGTATAAAGGAGATGAACGAGACTAAGAAAATGAGGAACAAACTCCTCTCAGCCCAAGCAAGGAATCAATCTCTGGGCACAAGTACAAGTTAAGTCCAGTCCTCAGCCTCACCCTGCCCCTTCTTAGCCCAGGAAAGTC
Source organism: Hystrix cristata (assembly GCA_004026905.1). Taxonomy (NCBI): domain Eukaryota; kingdom Metazoa; phylum Chordata; class Mammalia; order Rodentia; family Hystricidae; genus Hystrix; species Hystrix cristata. The sequence continues at coordinate 48,966 of PVJO010008768.1, forward strand.
CAGTGCAGCCTTATGGAGTGTACCAAATGTATTTGGCTTTTTGTTAGGGTGGTTTGGTTCTGGGGGAAAACCTCAAGAATTTTTGTGTAACCCAGTCCTTATCTGCAGTTTCCCAGGGCAGTAGCATAATAAGGCAGTTGAAGGAAACTTGAAAGTGTTTCGGAAGGCTCCCTCCAAAACTGGATTTGTCCCTAGTTTTTTCAGTGTTTTAACTTCTGGGAGAACTAGAACTTATTCCAGTATGTTCTTAGACCTAAAATATCTCTCAGAAAGAACCAGTGATGACTAGATTTTATTGGAAGACAACATTATGGCATTGCTTTCTCTCTTTTACACACACAAAACTCCTACTGAGGCACTCACCCATCTTTCATACAAACCCACTGTGATATCTATAGAAAATGCCATGAATCAGAGAGCTGTGTGATTTGCTTTATTTATCTTAACTTGTGTTAGCATCTCTTATGTCATTCTTCTCTAGTTCTTCCTCTCTCATTTCTTAGAGGTGGAGGATTCAGAGTCTTCATAGACAGCTTTGCATAAACCAAAAGCACATTCCCACACTACCAGTTCCCGAGAAAGAACTGACAGCCACAAGACCAAACAGTTAGAAACTACTCTTTTAGCCAGGCATGCTAGCACATTCTTAGAATCCCAGCACTCTGGGCGGCCAAGGCAGGAAGATTGTAGTAAGTTGAGCCCAGCTTGGGCAACTTAGTGATTTAGGAAGCCCTTCTCTCAAACAAATACAAAAAGGACTGGGGATGTAGCTCACTGTGAAAGCTCTGAGCTTAATCCCAGTACCAAAACAGCAAACAACAACAAAAACCTTCTACTTAAAAAAAAAAAATGATGTGTTTCTTTAAAGATCCTACTACGCTGTTTGTATGATTGTCAGTCTCCCTCTGAGATGATCAGACTTTTTCTGCAATGCCGTGCATTTCTTTGATAACTGGAAATTGTGCTCCTGCCCAACCATGGGCACAGGCTAGCTTTGGAACCAGGGTCTCTTCTTGGCTTTCTCAGCATAAGTCACTCTGCCCTCTGGTACAAAGCACTGAGGTGGAAGGTGCAGTGTGTGGCTCTGAATGAGACCAACTATGTGACTTTGCCCCAGTGAGCACAGTATTTAAATAAAATGGTGCCCAAAAATGGGATGTGGAAGTGGGCAAGACAATACATCAACAAGCAAAAAGCAATAGTACTGCAAATAGTGACTGATGTTATTTTTGATCTCATTTTAAATGTTATATTACTATAAACTTAAAAACAAAAGTATATAAAAACTAAAGATATTATTTATAGCATTTATCTTGTAAGATAAGAATTTATAATTCCTATCTTTATCTATTGTGGGAAGATAAACTGAAACAATAATTATGCAAAAAAGAAGGAAATAGTCTTTCAGAGGTTGGCAGAGAAGTACTTGCACCTGTGTGCGTATAGTTTCCAAGCTGTTTTGAAACCCTTTGGTAGAAATAGTGTTTTATGAACCATGTTGGTGATCTTTTTTCTTGCATATTTTTACAGGTGAAAGTATCCTTTGAATCTGTTAGGGCCCAAGGATTACACCTGGTTATTTTTCAAATTGTTCTGAAGACAAAAATATTAAATGCCTAGAGAAGAATCTTCCTATTCTGAAGAAGCTGGGTGCTGATTAGCATTGAAGTGACCAGTGGGAAGAAACATCAGACAGGGGCTATGTCTTCGTGAAGCTAAAACAGAGTAATACTAGCAAAGTTCTAGGCAAGTTCTGAATATTTTGTCTAACCAGTAAAGAGGCTCAAATAAATCAGCCAGTGTAGCTGTCTGCTCTCAGTGCTGGACTCCAGCTGATGGATGTAGGATGTTGGAGTGGAGGAAGTCCATTCCACCTGTCCAAAAGTAAACTTCCCAAATAATAGATCTATGTAAGTATAGATGTAGATATTTAGATAAAACTGTAATTGTTTACCCTCAGCCCAACATTCTTCACACTGTGTCACTATTTTGTTTCTTTAATTTTGTTTTAACCTTTCTTAGTATCCTGGAGTTTGCCAGTTTTAACTACAAGGAAACACAGTCGACCTATTAAAAAAAATCCTTCCTTTGTAGCTTTCATTACCTTGCTCCATCTTCAACTCATACTGAACTACTTCATTTAATTTTTACCACTCATGGAAAGTATCAAAATTGTGAAGGGTGAATGTCAAGAAACTAGAGATTATTAGATTAATCAGATTATTAGAAACCAAAAATATTTATCAAGGAAGCAAGCAGGGACACATTTTGACTTAGTCTCATATTTATGAGAAGCCCCAAAGGAAGAATTTTGAAGTCATCTCCAATGAAGTTGAACTTGCAGTCATGGAAGAACAGCAGAGAAAAAAGATACTTACCACACCACTTTAATCCATTTGCTATTACATTTTTAATACATCTTTTGAAAGTTGCAGAATTAGATTGCATTGTATATTTTGGTTTACATCATAGCTTAAACATTTATATGTATTATCACGTTTTGTATCTTCATTTTAGCATTATCCTATTGTGAGAGAACCTCTTGATCTAGGAAATGTCCTTCCCTATGCTTCGCTTAGTTTTTTTAAATAAAGTAGCTTGGAGTAGACACAGAAAACACCATTCTACATACAGGTATTAAACTGAGTAAATTCAAGTTCATGCAAGTGAGTCAGTATGAAAATTTAAATGAGTTTCATGAAGACATGAATCAATGTATAAATGACATTTATTTGTAAAAGTGAAAGAAGCTGGGGCTATCAGGGCAGGAGGGGCGAATGTTATCCAATCTCTCAGGGAATCATTGCAGCATCTGTGACTAGATTTGACCTGATCATGAAACTACCTTGGTTTTATGACATCTAAGTGATATTCTTCTAGAAGTCTATCTACGTAAGCACATAGAAATCAAACAAGTAAGAATATGTATATATATATATATGCCAAGATTCTATGTGAATTAAGCAGTTAAAGTGTATGAGCTTTGGTAGAATTGTGCCGTCAGCATTTTCATAAATATACAAAGTTCTTTCTTTGGTATAATAATTTTATCTAGCATAATTTTTCAAGTTTTTAACTCTCTTTAGTTCTTTATTTAAATACAATATTGGATACAATGTCTGTTTTGCTTCCTCCACAATATTTTATTATGAAAAATTTCAAACATATAGAATAGCTTAAATAATTATATAGTGAACACTCATATTCCTACCAACTAGATTCTACAACTAGCATTTTCCTGTTTGTATTTGCTTTATCACGCAAGCCACTCTTGTCGCCATTCGCCAATCCATTTTTTTCTTGTGCATGTCAAAGTAAGTTGCAAATAGAAGTGCCCCTCTCATGTGCTTCAATGAGATTTTCTCCCTCAGTTGTTCTGTTGTGGTAAAATTCTTATAAAATTTACTTAATCATTTTAAGTGTGTGGTTCAGTTGTATTAAGTACAATCACATTTTTGTGCAAACATTACCACCATCCATCTCTAAAACCTTTTTCAATTTACAAAATAGTAGTGTATATGTCCATCAGTAGATGAATGGGTAAGAAAAATGTGGTGCTTATGTTCAATGGAGTAATACTCTGCCATAAGCATAAATTTGAGGAATTATAGGGAAATGGATGCGACTTGAGGACATACTATTAAGTGAAATAAGTCAGACACACAAGCTTAAATATTGCATAGTTTCTCTGAGAAACTCAAAGTATATATGCAAATGAGGAGCAAAATGGAAGATAGATAAATAGCTTCAGGTGGTTCCCCAAATTACCTATTCCACTGTCTCAAAAATATTTTAATATATATGTTAATTTGTTTCATTTATACTACTAGTTATTTCATAGAAAAGAAAATTCTATGCTAATTTATGTTTGTTTCTTCTTTATAAGACATTGTTTTTGTCAGTAACAATGGACAGTGTAGTGGATAGTGTTATTCCCTTCTTTCATTATAAAATTTTATTTTTTTTATACAATTAAAAAAGAAGTAAAATGATGACTGTTAAGGGCTGAGGTAGGGAAAAGGGAGTTATTGTTTAATAAGTACAATTTCTAAGATTCATAAGAAATTAATATGGAATGAAGTAGTTTCATTATTTGATGAGAATATAAGGATTATTGTGATAAATAGTTTTTTAAAATAAATGCATTGTACTTATTAGTGTGGTATTTCAAGAGATTTATTATAGATACCAGTCCACCAATACCAACTCAGACTTAGCTAACATTCATTTTACTTTCTTTTATCATGAATGAAAGAAATGAGATGCAAAAAAGCTATAAACAAGATCATGAATTTTTAACAGGGTGAGCAGAAATGACTTCTCCAAAATTCCCTCATTCTCCAAAAGTCCTAGTGAGAATTTTGTGGTTTTAGTGACCCACTCAGAATAAGAAATCTCCCAGATCATAGACGCCCACCTTGTTCTCTTCTAGCTTTGTGTGTGGGAGAGTTCCTCAGGACTCAGGAGTCTGAGTTAGTACCATGTTAAGGAAGCTCTTGTCCTATATTATGTATATTCTTCTGCACTTCATTCTTGGGTGCCACTGGGCCTGCATAAACTTCCGGAGAAGCAACTACTATAAAGGATCCTGATTTTTGAGTGAAGTTTATGGTGGTCGTTCGTTCACCTCCTCCTCCTCTTCTTCCTCCTCCTCCTTTTTTTTTTTTTTTTGGGTGGTGCCGGGGATCGAACTCAGGCCCTTGTGCTTGCAAGGCAAGCACTCTAATCACTGAGCTAGATCCCCAGCCCCCCTCTTCCTCCTTTTTTAATGTCTACAGTAAACTACTTGTTATACCTCCACACAGTCAGAGGAGCTAATTTTCTACTTGAGCACCAATTGTCTATCAACACAAGCTTGTTGGAAATATTTTTAGTCTGCGACTTTCCCTTACTTTCACTCATTATTGACCTCTCATTTATCCATGTTTCACTATTTTTCTCTTTCAGCTATAATGCTTGTAACGTTCACATTGATACAGTTTAAACCAAGCCTGTACAGTTGGTCTTCCACATCTATCGATTCTGTATTCATGGATTCAACCAACCAGGAATCAGAAATATTCAAAGGGAAAAAAAGGTACTGAACATGTATGGACTTTATTCTTGTCATTATTCCTCAATGTAGTGTAATGACAATTTATACAGCATTACCATTTTATTAAGTATTATAAGTAATCTAGAGTTGAGTTAAAGTATATAGGAGGGTGTGAATAGCTTATATGAAAATACTGTACCATGTCAAGTCGAGGGACATAAGCATCTCTGAAATGTGGTTACTTAAGGACCCTGGAACTAATACCTCACGAATACAGAGAAAGACTGTGTGCTTTCTGCTAATTTAATTTTATCAAAATGTAGTCTTCCAATCACAAGGAAGAAAGTGGAAAAGGATCATGAAAGAAGTGGTTTTGCCGGGTTCAAGAACATGTGTAAATTACAGAACCTTTTATTTTAATAGATTGTGCTGGATTATTTTCCCAAAAGGACCATTAGTTCACTTTCTTCATATTCCTGTATCCCTTACTCGTTAGTATCAGACATTAATCTCTTAGCTCTAGTAAAACCATTGTAAAGGACGGCTCCTTGTGGTTTTTACTTAGCTTCGCCACTAGTTTTTCTTTTTTCTTTTTTTTTTTTTTTTTTTTTTTTTTTTTTTTTTTTTTTTTTTTTTTTTTTTTTTTTTTTTTTTTGTGGTGCCAGGGATTGAACTCAGGCCCTTGTGCTTGCAAGGCAAGCACTCTAATCACTGAGCTAAATCCCCAGCCCTCGCCACTAGTTTTTTAAAATCCTTCTACAACATCAGTTTTAGATGATTCCTTTGTAAACAGATTCCATTGTACCTGATTTTTATTTCCTATTATGCTCCCCAACTTGGTAGGAGCTGGGATTTATTATTTATTCCCACCCTTCCCAAAATCCAAAGCTTCTGAGGCCTCGCAGGGAAAGTTGGCCTCAGTCTTTGGCTAGCTTCCTGCCTTTAGTTAGATTTTGATCCATGAGTATTCCTTACTGACTTTCCAGTTCTTCAGGGCATTAAAACAAAGCTTAAATAATTTGATTCTACACTCTTAGTTATATTTAGCAAAAAGATCAATTAGGGTACCTACTGTAGCATATTCCCAGAAACCATCATTTATTTTCCGATATGCAAATGCCTAACACTTTCCATAAGAGGCTCCTTAGGATGAAAACTGGTTTGTAGTATTGACTGTGTAATATTGATTCCTCATAAATAAGGTTGTGGGATGCCTAACGCTGCGCCATACTTAAGAAGTTGGCAATAAAAACAGATCATTCATCCAAAGTTTAAAAGCAGAAATTTTTCTGATATTTAGAGGGAGAAATGGTTAGAAAGTCTGAGAAATGCAGACTTAACTAAAAATATAGAAAAAAATGTTTCTACTTCTCACATATTTCTGTAAACTTTACTTCCCATTCCTATGTTCAAAATCTCTTTTGTTTTGTTTTGGTTACATTCTTTTTTATCAGTACATGTTTGCAGTAGATAGTGATTACATTTCTCATGGGGAGTTGGTACCTGTATGTAACACATTTTAATTCTTTTTTTCATCCCCTACCCCTGCCATCCCTCCTGCTGCTTCCAACTCGTGGTCCCTTTCCCATTTGCAAAAGCACTATTTCCATTTTTTCCTTCAATACTTCAAGATCGTTTGTTAATTTATTCTTCTATCCTCACAAGTCCTACTCTTTCCATGCTTGCAGATAAGGTCAAGAAATGTCAAAAAAAAAGAAAAAGAAATGCCTGTAAATTTCTGTTGAGTCACTCAGATTACAGTAGTTTGTACAGTAGTTCTACCAAACTAATACAAATGCTGAATGCAAAAGTTAGATTTATTTTTGTTTTAATAGTTGCATCAGATTACAATTCAAGGTTTAGTGATACCGTATACCATTTATTGGTTTGTGATAGTAATTATATTTCTCAATGATACAAAAATTACATTGTGTTGAATGGGCTCTAGCTTCGCTTTTTCTGTACAAGTGTCATAGAACTTGTTTTAAAAAATATCAAAATAGTATTAAAATATGTCAGTACATACAACCTTTAGAGGACATTTAGTCTACCTAATTAATATCTTGGTTGCTTAATTTCCCTTTTGAATAAGAAAAAGTGATTTTATTAGAATATTACCTCCCTTCCTTCATGTGACACAAAGATGACTCTAAACTCAGTGCTGCAGGGGTGCTTTGTCTAAGAACCAGCCATGGTAACCTTTCCGTTCCTTGGGTTGGTTTAGAAATATATAAAATACAGTTTTGGCCAATGAGACCTTAGAAGAATTCTAATGGGGGATTTCCGAGGAAAGTTTTTTTGTTCTCAAGAAAGAGATATGAAAGAGAAAGTTCCTCCTTTCTCCCCTACTGGAGCCAACTTTCTGACCACATGCCAGTTTGTCTTTCAGAAAATTTGTCACAGGGTGGAGAATAAGAGGCTGGATTCTTGATTAAGTTGAGAGACTGTAAATGAAGATTGCCTTTTCTCTGGACTTGTGATGTAAAAGTTTAAATTTTTCTTATTGTTTAAACTAGTTTGGTTCAGGTTTTTGATTTTGTCATCCAAAGTATCGGAACTAGTACATGACTGCTCTTTTCTAAAAATACTTTTTTTTTTTTTTTTGGTGCTGGGGATCGAATTTGGGGCCTTGTGCTTGCAAGGCAAGCACTCTAACCACTCGGCTAAATCCCCAGCCCCTAATAATACATTTTTAAAAATTCTGAATTTTTCTGCTAATATCAGAATCTGCAAGAACTCTGTTCCATAATTATGCTGCTTTCTTTTGTGCTTTAAACATGACAATCTGATATAACTTCAAACATCACTAATTAATGCACAGTGTGTGCTGCAAATAGGTTATAGAGTAATGAGATATTTACTCTTTCAGCCCTTAGGATGTCTGGAAACCTCATGGTAGTTATTCTTATTTTGACAAAGAGCAGCTTCCTTCATTTACTCAAGACTACTGATCAAATTAAATCTTCAAATGGGTGCACTGAATTAATGTATTGTTTATTTCTTATTTCAAAACAATTAGAAAAAATATTTAATGGGGATAAATACAAATCAGATGTGGAATATCAATTAAATAGCTAATGGAATAGCTTTCTAATAGCTGTACTTTAACTATATTTCTATTTAATTCATATTCCTTTGATGGAGTATTGTCATTGACCTTAACTTCCTACTGGGTAGAGGAGCAACGGTAACCCTCAGAGCACTGATTTAGACCACAGACAGCCTGAATTCAAGTCCATGACTTACTTGGACTGTGAGTCAACCATCCACACGGTCCAGAATGCAGTTCCCTCATCTGTTAAATATGAGTCTTGGATTCCCTGGTCTATGGTAGATAAAGTGCTTTGTTTTGATTGAAAAAAATTCCTATACTGATTATCCAGTTTGTTGGTTCTTTATTTCTTACATTTTGCTTGCAGTTTTAAATTGAAGTGTTTATTTAAATGGAAAAGTGAGGGCTGGGGATTTAGCTTAGCGGTTAGAGTGCTTGCCTTGCAAGCACAAGGCCCTGAGTTCGATCCCTGGCACCAAAAAAACAAAATAAATAAATATATGGGAAACTGAGAATTTTAATTTTAGCTGAAAAATTTAAACGTCAGTATTTTAAACATTATTATTTTAATTGCATGTAGTTTTGGAGTGCAGTGTGATGATTTAATACCTGTATACAATGTACAGTGATCAAATCAGGATAGTTGGTATTTCTAGCTCCTTAAACTTAAAAAAAATGTATTAACATGCAATAATTATGCATGAGGTAAGTAGAATATTTGGGTATATGCAGAAGTGATCAAATCAGGATAATTAATATTCCCACACACTGATTACTTTGAAACCTTCCAGCTTCCTTTAGTTTTTCATAAAATACATAATAGGCTGTTGTGAACTCTACTCACCTCTCCTGTGCTGTAGAACCCTAGAATTTAATACTCATATCTCGTATGTCTTGGTACCCGTCACCCAACATCCTTCTATTCCCCTTCCTCCCACTCCTTCTGGCCTACAATAATAACTATAGTGTATATTCAGATTAGTGTTTTTCAGCATCTATGTATGAGAGAGCACATGTTGTATTTGTCATTCTGTGTCTGACTTTCTTCACTTAATATCGGCCAATTCCATTTGCTTTGCTGTAAATGGTAGGAATTAGTCTTGTTTTATCCTTTAATTATATTTCATTGTGTATATATACACATTTTCTTTATCCATTTGTTAATGGACATGTAGGATGAGTCCATGTTTTAGCTATTATGAATAGTGCAGCAATAAACATGGGCAAACGGTTATCTTTTAGATATAATTATCTCTAAGACACAGTTATTTCCTAGATATATATATATCATTTTCTTTAGCTATATACCCAGAAATGGGATAGATGGATCATAGAGTAGATGCATTTTTTAGTGTTCTGAGGAACCTCTATACTGTACTCTGTAATGACTCTACTAATTTATATTCCCATGTTTGGATCTTTATAAACAAATGTTATTTGTTTAGGGCGCACATACCTTTTCTTTTGTGCTACTTGTTAGATATTATAATCCAAATGTTAAATGGTACACAGCAATGATTCTGAAAATAGTAGAGGATGTAGTAGATAACATCATAACATCTCCTCTGACAATGAATGGTAGCATCCTAATAATTTAAAGTGTTACACCCTTAAACTAAAAAGGAAGTTCTGTGTGGGAGGAAAGAAAAATCAAAGATAGGAGCATAATGGGTTTCAGTAGTGAAACTGTGCAATCCTTTTCCCCCCAAAAAGCTTTAGGAAGTCAATTGTAAAATAGTATCCAACAAAAGAAAACAAAATTTATTATTACTCTTTGGAGGGTAGGTAGGATTGTGAAACACACTGATTTTGTTTAGTCGTTTTAAGTCCAATATATGGTCATAAGTCTGAGGAAGAAGAGGCAAGAAATTGGCAAAGAGATTATTTGTCTTTGTAGCAAAGAAATCCCAGAAAGATACCTTGGTCCACCTGTATTTGCTAAAGCAATAGAGAAGTATTTTTTACCACAAGTCTGAAAGTTTTAATATTTCAAATAAAACACAAGATAATGTGTTTCACACTTCAAAGCATGATAGACTGCGACTTACAGGTGAGGTGAGGTGAGGTGATTTAACAAGCTATGGCGTTTTAAATATCTCTGATACTAAAGTGCGTTGGCTACAAAAATAATGCCACAGGAACAGGACATAACCTAAAATGTGAGAAAGGGTTTTTTATCTAAGCAATACATTTTAAGGGGTCATTTAAACAAAATCCAGCTTTGCTTACACTATATAATATCTGAACACTGAAACACTATATCCCCTGTGGTTCACTTTCTATTTGTGGCTATGAAGTGTCCTTTCAGGGGCCCAGCCTAAGGGCTCTGATTCACACACACACATAAACACACACACACACACACACACACACACACACACACACACTGGGGTGGGATTCCGAGATACAGATATTTTCTCTGTATTGCCCACAAACACAACAATTGAGACATTTAATATAGAGATGTTCGCTGGAGGGGTTTTAACACCAGTGAATAAGAACGCTAAATACCACCGCACTCATTCATCTACTCAGCCAAAAAAGTATTCATTGCATACTTGTGCAGTCATCAGAATACAGCGCTGAAAGAGGTAATGATCCTACCAGCATGAAATTTGCATTCTTGAGGGGAAGACTGATAACAAGGGACAAACCAAAAACATTGTTTTAGAGGGTTATGGGTGCCGGGAAGAAAATAAAGCAGCATCTTTATAAAGTGGATTGTGTTTGTAGCTATTTTAGCTGTGTGGTCAGAGAAGGGTTCTCTGCAGAGGTGACATCTGAGCTGAGACCTAAATAACAAGAGGAATCAGCAGACAAAATACCAAGCACGAGGAACAGTTCTTGTGCAAGGAACACACGAAAGGAATGGTTAACAATGCAGGATGGAACTCGGCTATGGAATAGCATGAAGGCCTTCGGGGCCAACGCCAAGCGAAGATGTGTGGTGAAGTCCCAGTTAGGTAGCGAGTTTTGTTTTTATTCTAAGTCCAATTGGCATCCACTGCAAGTTCTAAAGCCATGTTGGGAAGTAGGAGAGGTAATGCAACTGACATTTTAAAACACAATATTGTACCTAATTTCTAAGTCTAGTGTTTTCAAAAACATCCCTGCCGCCCGTTTGCCCAGGCTGTTTGCGTTCGGAGAGGCTTGTTTGCACCCGACGCCCTGCTGTTGACAGCCTCCGGAGCGTGTGACAGCTGGCAAGCGCACCGAGGCGCAGCCTGAGCCAAGTCGCTGCAGGGGCCGGGGCTGCGGGAGGGGAGGGCCGAGGCCTCCGCGGAAAGGGTGGCGGTGAGGCTCGGTCGGAGGAGAGAGGAGTGGGGAAGCGGCCCGGACGCGCCTCTCGGGGGCTCACGGGGCCCCAGGCGGTTCGGTCTCGGGGGCGTGCAGGGGCTGCTCGGATTTGGCCCTGGAGACGAGGAGCACTCGGGCCGCGGGCCAAGGCGCGAGTGCTGGGGGCAGGCGGCGGAGAGAGCTTCCCTGGCCTAGTGCCGCGGGGCCTCGGCCGCTGCACCCCAGGAGACCGCAGGTGTCGATTGAGGGCTGGGATCGGGCGGCCCTCGGCCCACACCCAGCGGCCCCTGAGGTCCGGGCCGGGCGATCCGGGCCGGGTTTTGCGCTCCGCCTGCACTCGGAGGCCGTCCCCGGAGCCGCCGGGCTGGGGACGGGAGCTGGGGCGTCCCCGCCCCTCGGTGCCGGGCCGCCGCCGCTCCGCACCCGGGGTAGGCAGCGCTGCCGAGATCGCAGCGCCCAGGCGGGGCCCGGAACCGAGCCGCCGCCTCGCGGTCCGGAGGGCCACCGGGCGTCAGCTCGGGGCCTCACGGCACCGCGCCCTCTCCCGCCGCGGGTGCGCCCCGACGTGAGGCGCAGCGGGGCGTGGACTTCACTGTGGCCTGTCGCCCGCATCTGTTCACCGTCCGTCTTCGGAAAGCCCGCACTCCGGCGCTGTGTTTTGAGGACCCGCCGTGGGCGTCGCGGCGCCCAGGACCCGGCGGGACACAGCGGGCTGTTATCCGCCCTGAAGAAGTGAGCGCGCTCCGGGACTCCCGGGTGAACCGCGGCCGCGGGCACTTCCGGAGGGGGCGGGGCTTGTCGTTGCCCCGCCCCCTCTCCCCGGGGGGTCTGTCGGAGCTCGCAGCTCAGCGCTCCCTCACCCTTTCTGCAGCGGTCGGGAAGACCCGGCGCGGCGCTACCACAGAGCGGCGGTGCGGCACCGCCCCTCGCGCACCTCCCCTGCAGCCCCGGGCGGCCGCGCTGGGCATGCTCAGTCGGCAGGGCCGCCTCAGCTCTCGGAGTGGGAAGCTCGGGCTCTCGCGCAGAGAGGAGCCGCGGCGGGGGGAAGATGGAGCCCTTCACCAATGGTGAGTGGGCAGCGGGGGCGCCGGGGCCGGGCTCTCAGGGACCCCGGGGGTCGTGGGCTGTGTGACGGGCTGCAGTCGCGCGGTTCCCACCGGGGCTAGGGGCGCCGGGTGGGCGCCGAGAAGGCGGCGGGGGGCTCGGGGCGGCGTGAAGGTCGGCGCCGCGCGTCCCGGCTGCAGCGGGGAGCGGACCGCAAAGTTTGGGCCGCGGAGGGGCGGCGGGAAAGTTGGCGGCCCGTGCTCGCCCCCGAGAAGGCGGGGTCGCTCCGACGCCCGCGCCCCGGCCGGGGGAAGCCGAGTTGCGCGGCCGCGCGGCGGGAGCTGTCCCTGCCCTTCAGCGGGTCGCGGCTCGGCGCTTCCCGCCCGCGCGGGTGGCGGCGCCGGACCCGGCGGGGTGATGGGTGGGAGGAAGAGAAACTTCGGAAGCGCTAGCTCGCCGCCGCTGGGGGCCGCCGAGCTGCGGACCGCATCGCCACCCTCCCGTCTGCGGCGGGGCGATCGCTCTTCCTGTCATCCGCTCCCGAGGAGATCCGTTTGTCAGTGGAGACTCATTAAATAAAATCCTGAGTCCCTCACGGTGATATCACAGTGGGGAATGAGGCTAGAGCCAAAGCAGGACCCTGCATCCTGGAAATAGCCGCAGCCCTTTTACAGAATGGAGGAAGGAGTGAATCCCACCCGAGTCAAAATGATGGCTTTTGTTTGGACCACAAGTGTGGGAGTCACCATAGAGGGGTAAGATGTCTTACCATTTTGCAGCGTTGAAAAATGAATTTCCCTTTAGGATAGAAAGTACGAAAGCAGTTAATAAAGGCGACTACACGAGAATTGTGAGAGTCACTCTTGCTGACATGAGTTTACCTGCAGGGAATTGGTTACTTCGTGTGGAGTAGCCCATTATTAGGAGACAAAGTCTATCCCTGGGTGGGCGAATTAGTTGCCACCCAACAGAAATCGATATTGCCCACTATATCCCAAACCAGCCAGACTTTGTTGTATGCTGTGTTTCATTCATGGGGCTGTGAACTACTCATTATATTCTTCGTATTTCTGATTCAGAATGCTTTATTCTACTGCCATCTTTCTGTGCTATTTAATCAGCTTCATGATGATAACTTTAATTGTAAATTTTCCTTTCTGTTCGAGTTCTATTTGTAATTACTAAGCGCTAAGAAGAGTCTGGTAAAGTTACTCAGAATTAAGATTTGAGCCGAAAGGAACCATAGAGACCATCTACTACTTGAGTGTAAATTACATCCAATACAGATTGTTGAATCCTTGCAAATAAGTATTTTGGTGGCTTATTCTTTGTTCTAGGCAGAATACTTGGAGCTTCCCTGTTTGTAGGATTTTAAATGTGAAATTTCACCTAAAAAAAATATCTCCACAACAAGGTTGAGTCACCTCTTTGGTCACTTAGTGCTAGTTGATTTGCTGAACCTTCACCTGCAGGATTAAGGAACATCCTGAAGTCTTAAAATTAGTCTTTTCTCCCTTCACAGAATATTTTGCTCTACATGTGAATATTTGTGTATCATCACATTGGACAATGGAAAATCACAGAGGAGAACAACAACAACAAAAAAGCAGTGCTTCAGCTTTCATGTTGGAAATTGGATTTCTAATCCTTTCCTATCTTGCAGATTTTCAGAGTTGATGCTGCAAGCAGATTGGCAGTATACCATTTTAGTTAATGTACCAGTCATCCCTTGGGGTCTTATGGAACAACCTTTAACAAGGAAAATAATAACATCTAAAGTCAACAAGAAATTAGATGCTGGCAATTTGAGGTGCTTTTCAGGTTTAAAGTGGAGTAGGTATTTACTAGTGTCTTCAAACATAACAAGTACAGTGGAAAAAATATGTTTATCTTTTTGCTGAATCGTTTGAGTGCAAAAAATATGTGCATATAATTCTTCCATAAGTCCGGGCATTTGTTGAAGAATATTTTATTATCTGAGAATTTATTAATGTAATGTTTATCAAGCTTGATACTGGCTTTTTCCCACTCAGAGCGCTTTCTTGTATATTTCTGTTTATAGAGGCGTGGGAACTTAACAAGAATTTTAATCGTTTAGGGCCGTATTTCTTTCAGTTAAAATCTCGTCAGTGGTTTCAGCCTCTGACCTGTAAATTTGTAAAGGAAGTGCATTTAGTTTCTGTCTTGCCATTCTGGTTTCCAGTACACATACACACCATTAGTTTCCCTATTTTATATCAAGTATTGCTGCTGATACGGCTCATTTTCCAGAGTCCTGTTCTCTGCCTGAGGATGATAGATTCATAATGAACATCCGTGTTAGCCTGTTCAGGTGATGTACTGCTGTGACCAGTTTAAAATGCATGACTACAGAGAGGGCGTATAAGGTTGGACCTTTGCACCAGGAGTTCCCATTTGGTACAGGAGATATTTTTGGCCTTGCCCTTGGGAGGGACTGCTGACCATTATGAAGGCTGGACATGTGTTCTGGCTTTGAATTTCTCCTGACTTTTATGGCAAGAGAGATGGATTATACCAGTACTAAAGATTGATTTGACAGTAATTGTTGTGTCCTGTTAGGCAGGAATAGGAAGTACTAAGTTACATGTTTTCAACAACAAAGCGATGGCAACTATCTAGGTTTTTTGCTACAGGTACTAGATTAAGACAAATTATTATTTGACATCTGTCTAGTTTTGTCCTCATTTGCATGCAGAATTGGAATGTTTTAGAATAAATTAAATTCAGGTTAAAAATGCCAAAGCCAGAATCAAATTGAGAATGTCCGAGGTTGGGCCTGGAAATCTGCAGCTTCTGAGATACTAGAAGTCTGCACTAGACATTTGGGGAGGTTTATGAGGTAAATTAGTTCAGGATTTGGAAACATGTTGATGAATGAATGTCTTGCTGTTATGTAGTGTATAGTTTGTTTCTACTTTCTGGTTTGTGGTGTGATCTGAAGTAAATGTAGGGGTTGGAAAAGCGTGGGTATTTTGAAGTCCCAAAAGTGAAAACATAATTTAGTCATTTTATCTTTTTTTTTTTATATGGATATAGCCTTCTTGAATACTTTATTACTCTAGCTTGGTACAGAATCAAACAAGGGAGCTTTCTTGCCTTATGAAATTGCTTCTGTTTTCGTTTTTGGTATGCAGTTTAAAGTATTTTCCAATTTTCAAAATGGAAAGTCTTGGCAAAAAATTATGTATTTGTGGGATGTAAGATAGTATATAATTGTGATTCATCTTTTCATCTTATAAATACCAGTTCTGTAGGTATGTGTGTTTTTCTAAACATGTTTTAGCCATCATTTCTCAAAAATGTGAGCTTATCACATTTTGCATATAAAGATACAGATATAGATGTAATTCTATGATAAATTACTACCTTGAGAAAACACTAGCAAATGCAAGATCATAGTTTCTCTTTATGATAGAAGGTTCTTTGTGACATGTTTGGGGAAATGAGACTATATAGAAATTGAGAGTTAGCATTGTTTAGTCTCAGGCTGAGCTGTGGGTAGAAAACAACCCAATTTTTACATAGAAGTAGTAGAAACATCCTTTGTTATTACTTACATGTTTTCAAGAGTATCTTGAGACATAAAAATAGATAGCGTATGTTAGAAATGGTTATAATCAGTGGTTATCATTGATCTGTATATGATCTCTGAGAACTCAGTCTGAAAGATACATAGAACTGGAAAGATTGGTTATAAGGAAATTGCCACATGGAAAATAAGTGAGGGATATTTTTCTGCTTAGTGATTCTTTAAGTCACCCTCTTTTGAGCGCTCATTTACAAGCAGATTTTCTGCTAGGCATAGTTTAAAGAAACAAACACAAACCTGTATTCAGATAATGCTAACCTAAATAAGTGAAACAAATTGGAGGGATTTCGTTTTGTTTTCCTGCTGTCATAAAAATGTAAAAATGAAAAAGCAATACCGTTTTATCCAAGATAACATTCTAATTATGAAAGAAATGTTCAGAATTGTCCACATAACTTGTTCATATAACATCTGTCACCAGTAAGATCACATCTCTGCTGATTCAGTGTATTTCTGTTAGGACACAGCAACATTGCTACCCTCTCTGTGAAAACATTAGGAAATTTAAATATGAAAGAATTTAACCCAGATTACTCCAGAATTTGGGATAGAGCAAAATTAGGCCTTTGATTCTTGGCAGTTGAAGGAGGAGCAGAGTGTATTCATGTTTCATCAGTTACCTTATTCCTTGAAACTGTGGAGTTGGAGTTGAGCTAGTAGGCCTTTCCATAACACCACTGCAGCAACCGGAAAAACAGACTTTAAAAAAAATTGATTTCCTAGATAGGTACTTTTTCTTAGTGTTAACAAGAAAAAAACAGGTTTGGGAATGGAGGGAAGTTTGCGATCCCTTATGAGGGAAGGTATGGTTTCTTTTATATCCAGTGGCCTTCCTAGAGAATGCTGCTCATTGCCCTACTATTTTGGGGCAGTAAATGTAACAATAGTTTCTGTGTCCAAAGAAGGGTGGTCAGGGAGTCTCGTTTAACCTTTGTACAAACTTCAAATCCTACAAAGATCTTTAGGGAAAAATTAAAACTCAAGAAGAGGGAGAATCAGTGAAGAGGGAAGAAATGTGGAGATTTTGGAGTAAAGAGGAAGCTGATAGGCAGATTTTCAAAATGGTCATGCAAATCTTTAGCTCAGAAATGAGCCAGTGTTGGGAAGCAAGGATGCTGTTGTATGAGGTAGAAAGATAGAGTCAGTGATGGAAGGGGCAGGTTAGTAGATCTAGTTGGAAAAAGGAATTGTGTAGTGATGGAAGAGTTAAGACTGGCATTTGCAAGCTCTGGCAGGAGACAGAAAACATTTTTCAGGAATTTTATCATACTGTCTTCTTTCTATCATAGTTAGAAAATTCACAGTCACTTGTAAGTTAGAATTGTTCACTCTCCTGAATGTTTTAGATTTGATTTCAAGGAAAAAAAACCCCAAAGACGAGAATATGATAGCAGTCACTTAGAATTCTTGCCTGGTTTTGCTTCACTTTTCTATTGGTGCTTATGAATCAGTAATTTTTTTTTTAAATTTGAACCGTAGCATCTAAACTAGGAGGAAACCAGGTCCTTTACCAAGTTTAAAAAAAAAAAAAAAAACAAAACTCAGGCATCTAGGGGAGTTTCAAAAAACAACGGCAACTGAGGCTAATTGTAGGGGACCCTTTGAAGTTCTTTTCCTTCTCATTTGTGTTACTTCATGAAGGTCCTCCTGGGCATTCCACATATTTCAAGAATGTATTCACTGAAACAAAACTTGAGTCAATTGTCTGGACTTCTGTAGATGGAGAGGGGGAGGTTTCCAGAGTCTTTTCCAGCTCTGGGGTATTTTAGGGGAGGCCAAGCCAATAATGTGGCTTAAAAGGCGTTAAAGAAAGCTTCCTGATGTTTCTGAGGGGAAACCTTCTTCACTTGGGGAAACTGGAGAAAGAATAATGTAGTGAGAGAAGAATACTTTTGTGGTTTGGGTGTGCTTCCTGCCTCTTATAACAAATGATGACCAGGGGTCTGTGATAGTGTTTCCCAAACAACTGCCTCAATGTCATAGAGGAAATTTCTGGCAGGGAAGGAGTTTTGGGCCATGGTATTTCTCACAGCTGAAACTGTTAATTTCTGAGATTTAAAACAACTGTCAGAATATTCATCATGGGGAAACAGCATTATATCATTCCAAGATCTTAGAGGAAAAAAATGCATAGAGATTAGTGGGAGTGCTTAGAGAGAATTATTGGCCATGAGGATTGATGGTATTAAGAAGATTTTTCTTTAAAAAATGGTGTTGATAGTGTGTTTTGAAGACAGAAATAGTGTAACACTTGTTTCAGTTGTCTTAAAGGGCCTCCATGGTTCAATAAGGGAGGCTGCTATATCCCTGGTGGCTGGTGGAAGATTCCCAAACGTATCAAGATCATGTGCAGGAGCCTGGGATGGCCTACCCTTAAAACTTAGTAGCAGTAGGTTCTCTGCTGTTTGAACCTTATGACAAATGCAACAGCCCTTGTGGTCAGTGGCATTGTCCTTTCAGTATCTAGAATGAATGTCTAGACAAAGACAACACAGGCAGAGCAGAGTATTGGGTGCTCGTCAGTGCGAGCAAGAAGTAGCTCATCACTATGTCAGTACAGGCCATGGAGAAGCTTGGTAACTTTCCAGTTGGAGAAAGAACCAAGAAAAATAACTGAATGTAGAGAGGGGCTCTAGTTTGACTGGGGGGAGGTTAGATAATACAGAACAGTGTGTCGAGTTAGAAATAAACACATGTTCACTAAAGGTGGTTAGCTTTCTTCAAGTCCAGTTGTTCATTGTAGTTGGGCACATAGCTATGTTTTAAGTAAGTGCTAATTTGAGAAATACTATCGAGATAGAGATGTGAAGAATTTATGCATAGAAACTTTTTTCAGGGGTGGTCTGGACCCAGGGCCTTCACATTGAGCTACATTCCTAGCCCTTTTTTATTTTGAGGCAGGACTTACTAGGTTGTGTAGATTAGGCATGAATTTCTGATCCTCCTGCCTCAACCTCCTGGAGTGCTGGGAGGCAGGGCTTACCACACCTGGCTGTGCAGTTTTTTGGGCACATAATTGATAATGGCTATTGGTAGAAAAAATGTTACAATTGCAGCCTTTGGAGTAATCTTCATTAATTTTTAAAAAGGAGTTACTGATAAGAAAACTGCCCTTCAGTTGTGCATTGATGGGAAAATTGTTGCTGTAGAGATTTAAAACTGTTATGTACCTTGGTTTCATAGCAGTTTCATGAGTCAGATGGAAATGTATTTTGGAAGATAATCAGTAAAATAATTCTTTGTTCCAACTGTCTCAGCTCAGGTCTGGCAAATTTATTCACCAGCCAAGATATTTTCTAACTCATAAGCTTTTGTATACAACAAACAATTCTTACAAATTTCCTTTGCAGAATCCATTCAGTGATACCCATTCTTTGTTCAATAACTCACAGATACTCATTATACCTAACGCATTTTTAAAATTTAAATAAGGAATTATGATAGGCAGTGGTGATGAACCTAATGTCACTCATGGTGCACTGGACTATTTGTTAGCATTGAAAGTTTTAAAAGGTTCACCATCACCGGGCTAAGGTGTTCTTTTGAAACTATTCTTGGTTGATGGAATTAAAAATAAGCATTTACAATTACATTTTAGAAATGTATTTGCAGGTGTACAGGTTTACTTGAGATTAATGAGCATAAATATTTAGGCATCACTGACAATTTCAATTGCTTTTTATTGCTAAATCTTTTTAACAGGTTCCATTAAAAAGAAGCATTAAGGACTGATTGACCTTTATTATAAGGAAAACTTTTTAAAAGTACTTTACAAGATAAAAATTGTTAATTTGATCAGTGAGAAAGTTTGATATAAATAGTGTAAATCATTAAGCATAGGAAAAGAAATTTAAAATGGGAACTAAAATAATTTTATTTTTCTCATCAAGGACATTGGCTCTCTTTTAAATGAATAAAATGGCCTACCTTTATGTGGATTTTCATCCTTGCCATCATGACATATATAAAGATAAAGCAATCAAATGCTCTCAGTTTTTGTTCTTGTATTAATTGCTGTGTTTTTTAGTCTGTGGGATATTATATTGTGCTTGGTAACTTTTTGCGCTTGGATGCTTTTTAGAGGTGTCCTCTAGCTAGAATTTTAGCTATAGTACTTCATCTGTGGTATTGGCAATATTTTTGTTCCTCTATGACATTGACAAAGCCTTTGAATGCCTATTTGTTCAATAAGATGTCAATAGCTGTTATTAGACTTTGTACATTAATGTAAATTTTTAATTTTCTCTCAGTTCTATATTGTGCAAAATGAGAGAAAAATATGTATTACATTTAAATTATATAGAAATTACATAAATTATCACAGATTATATAAATATATATTATTTACATATATAACAGTTTTAAAAGATGGATTCTTTGGGATTATTCTATTTTATTGCAACCAGAGAATACTAGCATTCAAATATACATACTTTTCCTTCTTTTTTGTAGTTTCCCATATTTTTTATGGAATTTCCTCCTTTTTACATCATAATAATTTGTTCATTTCTTATTTTTATTCTCTAGAGTAAAAATATAACAAACCAAAATTACTTCTGCAAGTCTCCATTCTTGTATTTTGGAGGGGAGGTAATGTTGGGAGTGAAAACAGGGTAAAAAGTTTTATAGAGATTCTTCATCAGTGCTGTTTTAAATTGCCAAGATTAGCAAGTATTTTAAAATTATTTTATTTTTTACTTATGCCCATTTTTCTTTTTAAAAATATATTTTTTAAAAAGATAACCTTCTAAGTAAAATACATTGAAATATGCTTTTATTGTCTGCTCACTGTTCCAGCTTTGTTCTCAAATATGGCGTATTGATATGAATTCAGCATGGCCCATGCAGTTGAGGAGCTTACATTCTGGCAGAATTAATTTTTTAAAAAGAAATAAATGCACTTGTTAGTACACTGTCTTTGCAAACTGTCAGACTAAGAATTACAGTCCCATCCCACATCTCTTTCTTTGGAGGATTTGATTTTGTACCTTTCTTTTTTCATTTTAGAGATCTATGAATCAACATTAGTTAGACTTTTGAGTAGTATACCTATCACAATGGTGAAGAACATTCAGATTGCTGCATTCAGATCCTGGCTCTTCACTCCCAAGGTCTATGATTTGTTTACTTGAAGATATAATAGGACATTTTCATACATCGAGTTTAAAAAACTAAAATGTAAACACAAACCTCAAACTTTTTCTGATATTAGCAGTATCTAAGATACATGGTAGTTGGGGTATATTCCAGCCATAGTGAGATTTTTGGGAACAAATGATATTTCTTCCATCTTAATTCTTTATTAAATGCCTGAAGCTAGTATAGGAGGACTCTCTCATTTCATAATTATTAACAATTATTGTGAATTTACAATATTTTCTGGGAAGTATTACCTAAGAGTAGAGGAACCCTGTGTTTCCGTATTCCATTTAATTCTGGCCTCAGTAAGTTTTTTTGGTTCCTTCAAGCAAATGTAATATACAGAACCTCATTATTCATAGAAGTAGAACTTGTTTAGTCCGTGGATCAGGTATCAGATATGGTTTGCCTAATAAGTAGAGTTGAAATAGGCCAAAGAGTGTAGTGTTATCATGAAGATATAAGGGTATTTCATTAACTCTTAATGTGGTCTGTGTTTCATACCCATCAGGAGTGCAAACATGTCTATAATGTAATTTGTATTTGTTATGTTTCCTGACAGAAAGTTTAATAAGGAGTTTGGTTTACTAATGAACTTATATTTCCACTGGTAACTGTGACACTCTTATTATTATATTTGCTGAATGAAGGTAGCTTGGCAGCAGCTTCTAGCTCTGGGAATCTATTGTGCACTGTGGCCATTTACCTCCCTACTTCCACTCATTAGTCTTTGGATTTTTTTTTTTTTCCCTCACAAAGATAACAGTTTGAACTTAAGAAACACAGAAACTAGTAATTTTGATCAAACACCAAAGTGAAGGATATATGGAATAACATACAAGTTTTTGGTGACTAAATGAGTGGATTGCATGGGAACAGAATAGAAGTGTTCCTCACCGCCGTTCCTTGGAAATCTTGGGATAAAGAGATAATATTCTCCTACAAGAATAACTTGAAGTTTACATTTCTGCCCACGGTGGCTCAAGGAAGCAGCAATGGCAGGTTACAAAATAAGAGGCTCCACTTTATTTAGGACTTCATTTCCTAAGTGGTTAGACCTACATTTTGTGTTCCATATAAAGAGCATTGATGCTTCTTCAGCCAGAAACCATTAATTGCATACAGAAGATAAATGCACAGTTCTCTGGTATTTACTGTTATAGTTGGCATTTAACACAGTGCTTTGTACTTATTAGATGCTTAATAAATGTTATCTGAGATTAATATTACCTCAACTTCCAAACAAATAAAAGTTTTGTTTTTACTCTTTTAAATTGGAGGTTTTTCTTTCATTTATTGAGGGAACACTGAATTAAATACCTTTGTCTAGAAACTTCTCTATAGCAAATAGAATAAATCCAGATCACTTTTTTGGAACATATTAGTGTTCATTTAGTTTCCCTGTCCAGTGAAATGCGTTTATTGGGCGCTTGCTGTGTTTCTGATCCCGTGCTATGTAAAGAAAAGACAGTGCTAAATAAGTCACGGTCTTAGTGTTTGAGGGAAGAAAAGATGGTGTGGAGGGAGGGAATCTTTTATTCTGAGAATTTTCAAATGAAATTGAAGAATGACCAAACTTTTCCTTTTTCTTCTTCAGTGCTTCTTTCATAGCTGAGGAGCTTCTATGCATTTGAGATATAAATGGTACAGTTAAATCAATTTCTTTATCTATACTGTGGGAAGAGCCTTTCTGGTAACCTGTATTGGTGCACTTTGCCCTTCATTAGACCCACAAAAACAATTCCCAACCCAATGGGGTTTAGTTTTGAAAAGAATTTGTTTTGTTGTGTTTTGTTTCTTTGAGATAGAATCTCAGTACATACTTCAGGATAGCCTAGAACTCTCAGCGATCCTCCTGCCTCGACCGCTCAATCACAAACATGTACCACCACGCCTGGCCTAAAAAGGAATTTTCTCATACCCTACAGACTTTGTAAGAAGTCATGAGTTGGTCACACACAGCCTCTCCTGCGGCCTCGTGAAAAGAGTAAAGGAGGCGAAGCTGTGCCACAGCTGTCCATTGGGCAAGGACACCGGACGGTACTCACTGTTAGTGCTATAACAGAATAGCTGGTGTAATGAGTTAGTTGTAGTGAGCTGAGGTATGAAAACATGAATTTTAGACCTGACTCTAAAAGGAGGACAAATTTTGGTTATTTTTATCTTAATATCAATCAGAGGATAAAATCCAATTGGTATTTTGGGAACAAAACCTAAATAATACCAAAGTGGCCACATAACATAAATTATAGTGCATGACAGTGTGAAGACATGGACTCATTCTTCCCTTCTCCTTTAAAAAAATGTTCATACTTTCCTCCCCTCCTTATTCTTATTTATAGAATCCAGGAGCAGAGTAGAGGAAGTGTGTATTAATCTGCTTTGGCTGCTGTAACAAAATAACACAGACTGCATGGCTTAGACAACACTTTTTTCCCTCATAGTTTTGAGGCAAACTGTCCAGCATCAGGGTGCCATTATGCACCTTCTGATGAGGGCTCTCTTTTGCCCTTGTTGACAGTCACATTCTTGCTGTGTCATCATGTGGTCTTTCTCTGCTGCACACATAAAGAGCGAGCTATGGTGTTCCTTCCTCTTCTTTTAAAAATACAAACTTAATGGATTAAAGACCTGCTCTAATGATTTCATTTACCTTAATTTCCTCCCTAAAGGCTTTCTCTCCAAGTACAGTCATATGGGGTGTGTGGGGAGGTTAAAACTTCAACACAATTCATTGTATAGTAGGAGCTTTTGTTTTGTACTGTTTCTGGAAATTTAAGGGTAAAGAAGGTAGTGTTTTTCCATAGAAAGAAATTGTTGAAATTTTTATTCCTGGCTGGATATGCTCAGAGAAGCATGTATAGTTATCTTTTTCTGGACCCAGGTATACAAAATGATGCAAAAAATCCATTGCTCCATTTCTCTCCAGACATGGAATGATCCAAACCTTCTGTATTTTCGTGTGTATGTGTGTGTATTTGTTCTGTATGCTCTTTCAAACAGTATACTATACGGACATGTTCAAATCAGGTTATCTGGAGAGTTTAATTTTTTCTTTATCTTTGAAGGTAGATTTATGCTTCTTGTTTGGTCTCAAGACCCCTTTTATACTCTTAAAATTTATT